>CAXHSM010001376.1:37464334-37611074 GCA_964019185.1 Maratus speculifer
TATATTTTGAAAAAGTGTGCAGAATTTCAATAAGATTAGTTCATTAGATTTTAATAGATGTGCCCACCGACTTAAAAAATAGTGTTTTTAGTAATAAACAATAGACTTGTATTTCTCCCAGTATATTTTAATAATGGGTATTGCCAAATGCTGTCTTGTAGACTTTTACTCTGATTGAAATAAAAATTTGAAAAAGTATTCTATATTAAAAAATAAATGGATTTTTTAAAACTTTTTAACCTATGTAACCTTTTAAAGAACATAAATTATGTTTTTGTCCTTTTGCTAAAAAAATTATAGTTATTAATTATTGTACCATCTGAAATAGATCACATTTGCTATGCTTATTTTACATAAAAAGGGAAAAAATTGATTATGACATCAATTAGGATTTTATTTTGAACTAAATTAGTTGCAGGTGAAATCCTCTTTATAACTCATAAGGGACTATGCATATATACTGATGACAATTTTTTGATAATTTTCTACTACCTTCCCCTCTTACCTAACCACATGTGGTTAGGTAAGGCAACCTATACCATGCCTTAACCTCTCCTCCCCCCCTTCCCTGCCAGTAATGATATCTTTATGAATATCTAAAAGTTCTTTTGATATTGAGATTTATTTCTTTTGTTTGGGATGATATACAGAAATAATTATATTTATTTTTTCATACTAGAGAGCTCTGCCCTTTATGATTCTTTACTTTGTAGCTTTAAATTTGTGATTATCACAGAAAGTTTCAAATTTATATATACAAGGTCAAGTTTGCATATCATTTAATCATCTTCAACAATCAATGGATTGTTTAGTACTTTCGATTTCTAAATGAAATGTGTACTTTAACATTAGAATGACAGCCATAACTCTCTAACATAAATGAAGGAATGCATAAATTAAAATAGTGAGACAAAAATAATCAAGATAGCTATAAAAATTTTGATAATTTCTATTATATTTATCTTAAAAAAACAATAAAGTTTTAAGATCAATCAAGTTTTTAAAAGTTTAGTTATGTGTTGTGCTTTTTTATTTAAATACTGTTTTTTCCTAACATTGGATTTCTATACTTTTGTCAGACAATAGTTACAATTTACTCCATATTACATAAAAATTAATAAATAATTATAATATTCAGCTATTATGTTAAAAAAGATTTTTTTTTAAAATTATTATTATTGTTTTGTTGCTCGCCGATGTAAAGATTTTTTCCTGCAATATTTATGAACATTATTTGTTATATGTAAATTCAATATTATGCTGACAAATATCTTTAAAAAATAATTAAAATTGTGTAACTACATCATAATTTAATTACAGAAATATGTATTTAAAAGTAAAAATATTATTTAAAATGTTTTTAGAGATACTCTGGTGGAAAAACTTCCAGGTTTTGAACGTTATTTTAATATTTAATTAACACATGGTTTCATGCACCAATTCCAATGTTCTTCTGTGGCAATTGGATCATGTTTAGCGTTGGTTAATACTTAATTTTAAATTTAAAATTCTTTTGAAAAAAGGAAATGTTACAAAATATAAAATGTGCAACAATTAATAAAAAACTTTAAAGATTGTCAGAAAACATATGTTATCATTACTGTATTTCTCCTAAAAAAATGATAGTTGCTAAATTCTATGCTTTTTGGAGAGACTCTTAAAAGGGGAGGACCAACATTGATAATTACAAATTTTGATTATTTTAATATATGTTGTAGGTCAGAAACCCCTGAGCCACAGATTTAATGGATTTTATACAACGATCCTAAGTTATTGAGTAAAAGAGGGGGAAAGTATCAAATACCATGCCACTATTTAAAATCTTTCTTTGATAAAGATAGGTATGGATGATTATAGCTCAGTTGGTAAAGTGACCACTCACTAATCAGTGGGCACAGGATCGAAACCAGGTTGTGCTGCATTTTTTTATTATCATATTTTTTATTTTACATTTTATCCCATTTATTGTTTGCATATTTACAATTTAATAATCTCTATGAAAAATCTTAAAATCACATCTTAACTACAATGTTAGCATATTTAAACATTATATAGCATTTTTGATTTTTAAATCATTATTTCTCATCACTTAAACAAATTTTCATTTTATTTTTACATTCTGTGTATCCATGCATTATAGAAATCGCAAACTCATTACAAAATATGTTGTGGTACCATCTATTTATTCAAAATAAAACACATTCAAGTAAAATAAAAATATAAGTAATTAGAAATTAAATCTGAAAGCAAAATTATTCAAAGAGCAGGCATATATTTCACAAATCTTTATTATGCAAAAATAGATTGTAATTTGACTCTTATGTTTATTTTTAATATAATTATGTTTGTTACTTTAAAAAACAGAGTAATATTATTATTGTAGTGCCTTCCCTTGTTAAAGCAGTACATAAATGACGTTTCTTTAAAATCACGAATTGATAAATGTGTTGATCAATATCATTGCATCGATTAAGACTGTTTGAAGTACATTTTAAAAATGATATTTTAAAAATTAACAATTTCGGATCCATTTATGATATTTGATATAACTATTTAGTTACAAATAAACAAGTTGGAAATTGCACGTGAAGCGTAGCAAATTAGGTGCGTTCGAACGATAACGAAGTTTTAAAAATATTACTTTCATATATCAATCTCATAACATTGTAAATAGTGAATTACAATTAAAACGCTCATCAAACAATGTTCTCCCTATACCATTATGTAATGGAATACTTTTGTGTGGCCTTGTAAATCAATAACAAATGTTCTTTGCACCACAAATTATGTAAGATGTATAGTATAATATGTACTTTATAGTTGCATATAAATTTTATTAAGTTCGCATGAGTGTAACACGATTAAAATGCATTTGAAACATTTTTTCCCATTGACCGTAATGTAATGGAATACTTTTGATTTTCCCTGTAATTGATCTATGCATCCGATTTTCATAAAATTTGAAATAACTCGAAAAAATTATGTAATAATTATGTGTTTTAAATTTCAAACGTATAGAATATATTTGAAACTTTTTCCCCATTGACCATAATGTAATTGAATACTTTTGATTGTCCCTGTAATTGATCTATGCACACGATTATCAAAAAATTTGAAATAACACGACAGAATTATGTAATAATTGCGTATTTTAAATTTCAAACGATTAAAATGCATTTGAAACTTTTTTCCCCATTGACCGTAATGTAATGGAATACTTTTGATCGTCCCTGTAATTGATCTATCCATCCGATTCTCATAAAATTTGAAATGACTCGACAAAATTATGTAATAATTATGTATTTTAAATTTCAAACGATTCGGTTGGGTAGTTTTTGCGTTGTTATATGCGGACAGACGGACGGACGGACAGACGGACAGACGGACGGACAGACGGACGGACTGAACGATCACTATAGGTGCTACGTATTATATAATTACGAACGCACCTAAAAAAGTAAGTAGGTTAACTCTTTGAGCTCTGATGGTAGAATTTTCTCCCACATAATTTTAATTAACAAATGTCACAACGGCACCAGGAAATTCGACCTATTTTATTTGAAAAAGGTTTAATGTATTATTTTTTCGTGTATATCGTTAAACGGTTTCTTCTTTTCAAAATACTGGTGCCAATGTGACATTTGGAAATTTGAAGAAATTTACCCATCAGAGCTCAAAGGGTTAAAGTAGAAATGGTATGCAATATTATAATTTTTAATTGACAGTGAGATTATTGAATTATAATTACTAGTTCATATGTAAAACAAAAAATGAAGAAACAAACACAGCACAACTTGGCATCGATCCTGAGCCTGATAATCAACGAGTGAACACTATATCAATCGAGGTATGATCAACCACATCAGATCTTTTCAAAGAAAATATTTAAGTTGTGTCATTATATGAGATTACCCCCCCCCCCTGTTTCACAAGAATTTAGTAGCGTTCTATAAAATCCATTGAACCTGAGGCAAATGATATCCTTCCTTACAACATACATAAAAAATAATCAAAATTTGTGATTATGAAATTTGGTCCACTCCTTATTAGAAAGGTGGTAGCAAAAATGAATTATATCAGCACGTGGAGTGTGATATGTGATATACAAGAGATCAAAAAGAGTGTACAGAAGACATGATTTACAAATTGGAGGAAGGAGCGTAAAGACTGGAATAATGATGCAAAGAGCAGAAACTGAGATGAAAGAAGGAACTTGCTGAAAAAAAATTGATAGAAAGCTCAATCCTATAACAACTTATTATAATAAGGTGTAAGATGAAATAGCACCAAAATATTGGTGACAGAATATAATTAAAAATATTTAAGTTTTTTTATAAATCCTTGGCAAAATATAAAAACACATAGGAAACGTGAATTTATGACTTTGTTTCCTTACAGACATATGTTTGCAGTAGATGTTGGATTTTCCAGCCCTAAACACGTCCTGTTTGTGTTTATATTTATGTGGTGATTTTTTGACACAGCTTTATTATTTGATTATAATGAGGTATATTTAATGTTGTTTCTATTTCTGTAAAAAGCATGGTGCTTAATTGTTTTGTATTTTTAATTAAATTTAATATAAGTAAAACATAAATATTGTCAATCTTATTCATTCTTAAATAAATAAATTTCTGTTAATCTAATTTAAACCAGTCTCTCTTTAAAATATTTTTTTATTCCACAGCCACTTTTATTTTGTTTACCATCTGTTAGATAGATGTAAGAAATTAAGTCATATAGGGTTTTTACAGATCAAGGGAATGTCGGGAAATTTTTTATGTACAGTCGAAGTTCTATATTCCGCAGACATTGTGGCCAAAGGTTGTGCGGATTATGGAATATTGTGGATTATAGAGTATTATGGATTATATATCATTTTATTATTCCTAAACAACCTTTTAATTCTTTAATCATTATAATATGGAAAGATAAATACAAAACCTAATAGTTTATTTAATAGGCTATCTCAAAAAATGCCTTTTTTAAGTTAATTTATTAAAAAATTTATATGCATATGTACATTAAAAAATAATTGCATATGTTCCGTAATGCAGTAATCCGTTTTTCACTGTTAATAAAATAAAAGAGTTATATTTACAAAAAATGAATAATTTATGATTTATTTTCAAACTTTTTATTGTCAGTTTAAAAAAATTATTATTGGATCACAAATTATAAAATTTTCTTAACTGTTTCTTTCATTGTTTACATTCATAAAGTAACGCAAATTATAGAAAATTGCGGATTATGGATGCGCGGATTATCGATCTCTGACTGTATGACATCATAATATCGGATATAATACGCTTTGATATTGAAATAAAATAAACTTACTTATATGAACGATTTTTACTTATTTTCACACAAATAGATCGTTATTAGGCTTGACTGTATAACTGCCGAAAAGGCGTCACTTTTATGCTTTTTAAATTTTTGTTGCAGACATCTAAGAAGGTGTGAGCCGATATTATACAAATTGATTGGAAAATGCATTGCTCTCTTTTAAAATGCACATACTTCAATGAACAGTGTTGATTTCAGGGGATGGTCCAGGGGCACGTTCATCCCCCCCCCACCAAACAATTAAATCCCTTTCCCCCTGGAAAATTTGAGGTTTTGAGTTTTCAATGGTCAAAAAGTGCAATGTCTTCCCTAGAGCCACAGAAGTACCTCCTGACAATAAGAGTCTGAATTCAACACTGTCAGTGAAGCTATGCTTTTTAAATCCTCATAATGGGAATAAGTAAACATTATTTGATAATGTGGATAATGAATTTGAGTGTTTTCACATGTAGAGATAGAAGAAGAAATTTTAAGATTTGCACACCCGATTACTTTATCTTCGAGTTTTGGAGGAAAATGAAAATGATATTGCCATCAGAGAAATCGATGAAAAAAATTATAATATCGATTAAATCGAACTGGCCATAGTATGCATTAAATAGATTTAAAAAATCTAAATCGCCCGTAACTACTGTGATGCATTTTTTGAAGATCCTCTAACTAAGCGAGTTATTGTTTTAAAAAATTTTTATTTGTTATACTTATGATGAAAACGAACACAGCAAGGAAACCCCTACTCCATATTCAAGTATTCAAACCTGTTTTCCTCCTGGACCTAGTTTCACCCTTTACCGGGAAATGGTAATATGCTTACCACTTAATTTTTTTTAAAAATGGTTTGATAAGCACCGTAATTTTTAGTGCAATAATTTCTTTTTATGTAAACCTGACACAAGTAATACTTTTTTAAAAGATAAATTTTTTTATATATTCTGGTGTTTTTAAACCTTTTCAACATTTTAAACCAAAAAATTTACTTCATCCATAAAGGGTTATATGAATTACAACCCTACATCGGAGGGAATTGAATCACTGTGCTGGTTTGCAATTCAACTTCTGTAAAAAGGAATACAAGAAAAATGATTATATTAAATTTAGAGTCAACTTTAAAAAACTTGTGAAAACAAAAAAGCATAACTCGAAAGCTGGACAACATGAATGAGCATTAAAAGTACTCGTGAAATTGAGTTGGGGCTGGGATATATGGACATCAAAGAGGTAAAAATCTTCTTTGCATATCTTTCGAGAACATACCAAACAAGTAGGGGCAATTTTAAGAGGTGAAAAAGTAAAATTACAAGCAGTCAATGAAAAAAATTTTTAGTTTTTATCAGTCCGGATAGGGGAGGGTCTCAATGTGAGCTATGGCAGTGTTTAATGTATCGCATGCACATAAACACATATGTGGCTGTATCGATGAAAAATTCTCGAGTTAAATCATACCTAAGAATATATATTGTTATAATTTAATGCAATGATTTTGTACTGTTTAAGGAAAAGAAAATTGGAAAATCGGTTTTTAGTTCAGAGTTAAAATTTAGTGCAGTTTATATTAAAATGTCTTGTTATTTTTCTTTCTGTTTTCAGATTCAATCGTAGGTAAAACTGTTTTTTCTGAAACTCAGCAAGTCATTTCCTCGGATGAAAATGGCAACAATCTCTTCTTGCTGATGATTTGAAGAAGTTTCTTTATCGTCTGAAATAACAGTACACCAAACAAGTAGGGGAAATTTTAAATATCATTAATATAATCTATAATATCAATAATATAAATCATTTAAGAAAATGTCATCGATTAAAGAAGAAAATTCTTCCTCTGGTAAACAGCACTTTATTCCTCGAAACGGGGATAAGGGAAAACATTCCTCCACAGATACTGGAAAAAAAGTTTTTATTTGTGAAATATGTTCCAAAACCTTTTCTAAAAACTCGGACCTAAAAAGACATCTCTTCACTCATGCAGGTGAAAAACTTTTCGTTTGTGAAATATGTTCCAAAGGATTTTCTCGGAATTGTAGTCTAAGAATTCATCTCTTGACCCATACTGGAGAAAAACCTTTTGTTTGTGAAATATGTTCCAAAGGATTTTCTGATAATGGTCAACTAAGAAGGCATTGCTTGACTCATACAGGTGAAAAATCTTTTGTTTGTGAAATATGTTTCAAAGGATTTTCTCGGAAGGCTCATCTAAGAAGGCATCTCTTGACTCATACAGGTGAAAAACCTTTTGTTTGTGAGATATGTTCTAAAGGATTTTCTCGGAATGGTAATCTGAGAAAACATCTCTTGACGCATACAGGTGAAAAACCCTTTGCATGTGAATTATGTTCCAAGAGATTTCCTCAGAATGTTGAACTAAGAAGACATATCTTGACACATACAGGAGAAAAACCCTTTGCTTGTGAAGTATGTTCCAAAAGATTTTCTCTGAATTTTCATCTAAGATCCCATCTCCTGACGCATACAGGAGAAAAACCTTTTATTTGTGAAATATGTTCCAAAGGATTTTCTGATAATGGTCATCTAAGAAGGCATTGCTTGACTCATACATGTGAAAAACCTTTTATTTGTGAAACATGTTCAAAAGGATTTTCTCAGAATAGTGCTTTAAAACAACATCTCTTAACCCATACCGGAGAAAAACCATTTGTTTGTGAAATATGTTCCAAAAGATTTTCTCAGAATGGTCATCTAAGAAAACATCTCTTGACACATACAGGATAAGATCCTTGTGTTAAAAAAGTGCGCTGCAAAGGACTTTCTAGACATTGTCATTTAGACATCTCGTAATTGAAGGAGAAAATGTTTTTTTTTTGTGTGTGCGTGTGTTATGTTTTCCAACGGACTATCTGATAACCAGTATTTAAGAAAACATTTGTCTCATACCAAAGAGACAACAGATGGAAATCTCCCATATATATTATGTCAAATTCGAGTATGAACCCTGTGTATGTCATTATATTTACTATTATTACTTTTTATGTTTTGGCCTTTGTTAATAAATAAAAATCATTTTCACTTCATCCATGGTTTAATGTCTTATTTGATAATACACAAATAATTGTTGACATATTCATTCTTTCGTATTAGTACATTCATTTTGCATAGAATAACATATTTTTCAGGTTATTTCATTCAAATGAAAAGACCCGTATACTAATGCTAATCCAATGGAAGAAATTTATAAAGATATCTCGGTTGCATTTCGATATTTTTAAATGATTTTTTTCATTGGATAGCTGAAATATATCTAAATGCAAGCCGTTTATAACTTTTTCGATTTCGGTTGCAGATATTCTACATGAGGGTTATTTTGCTTTTCAAACCGGTTCCGAGAGAGAAAGCGTCCTCATAAAAAAAAATCAAAAGTGTAAAAAGCGGCCTGCATACAGATCGATCTCAGCTATCCAAAGCAAAAAAAATATTTAAAAATATTAAAATGTAATAGAGATAGCTCTATAAATTTCTTCCATTGACAAATCGGTCTTTTCATTTGTATGAAGTAACCTCTTAAGACAGGATTCCGTTATATGGAGGTTTTTCATATGTGTTACTATATTTTAATTTAGCTACATTTTAATAATCTTAAACATGTATTCTTTATAAAAAAATAATAATATTTAGTCGTAAAATAATGATAATTTAAAGATTGTGCATTTTTTGTAAAGATCTTTTGTTTAGGACAAATTTTACTGATCTTTGAATGGACCAGACCCAGCCGACCGAATGATTTTCACCTGGGGTGGGGGGGTCAAACAGGGATTAAATTTAGGCTCATGAAGACTAGGAAGACAGTTACCAGTCTGTTCGATACGGGAAAAAAAGTTAGACACGGTTCGGTCCTTTAGAATAAAAGGCTCGACCTAGAAAGTGTAACTAGGTCCGGCCCGATATTTCAGGAAAAAGTATGGTCCACCCCTGGCCCAAAGGCATCAATATAGGTGGAGGGGTTTGTAAAGTCAAACGTCTTTTCAATATGAATCAGTTGTAAGGTTTGAAAATATTAATTTTATCATGTAAAAAACAAAGCATTGCAAAACCTGCCAAGACAAGATCAAAATGAGCTGAAAGAAATTTCCATTTTAGACGAGTTTACAGCTTAACAAAAAAAGTTGTTGAGAATGCATTTTATCATAACCATGATTTTTTTTCTATTCAAGCTGAATTCCGTTTCTTACATTTTCTGTTTAATGAGTCCTTTTGACTAGTTCTATTTTCACAAAAAGAAAAAAATACGGGATAGGAAACAAGTTGAGTTTAAAATAGATTGTTATCATAGCAAGTATATAGGTGATTATAACATTTTATTGTATAAGGATAGATTTTGTTATAAACAGGATCCGTATTCACGGGTGTAATAGTAAAAATAATTTTTGCATGAACAAAATGCTGAACTGTTAGAGACAGATTTAACCATAAGATGTAAATCATATAGTTACAATTCTCACTAGGGAACGTTCCCAGGTGTAAGTTGAAGATTTTGACGAGTGTGGTATCAAAAGGAAGATCTTGTCATGTACGTTAAAAAGTGCAAGTGTACTACCCGTCCAAATCCAAACGTTTTCAAGATATCAGCCTTTGAAGAGTGAATAAATAAATAAATTGACAGGCAGGTATATAAATTGTTCACAAATTAAGCCAACCTAAGTAAAACATTCTATTTTACACACTACATACACATACAGTTTATCCATTACGTAATGCCAGACATTTTCCGAAAATTTTTGCATAACACAAGGTGCTGGAAATAAAAGACAAAAGAATTGCATTACATAATGGCATACGATAAAACTTTGCTTTCGAGATATTTTAATCATGTTACGAGCTATATCGTGTATCATAGAAAATGCATAGTACAGTAGACTCCCTAAAATTCATACACAGTTTACAGATGTAAACAATGAAACTGCTAGTTCAGATATAGGGACAAAGTTTGACTTGTTTAATTCTATATCAATTCTATATTTATTTTAATTTGTAATTTTTGTTAATATTACTGAATTCATGTTTTTTTTCATGAAGGAAGAATTAATTTATTTTTGAAAAAACAATCTACACATTGTTAATATTACTGGTCATCACAATCTTCTTACCAAATATATTTATGTATTAATCAAGCTTTTTTCGTTATTTAAGTCTGGCGAAACCTGAAAGGAAACTTCCTTATTTTATGATTTTGATCAGAATTTTCATATAATTTTATGAGGTAAGTTTCACTGAATAATTTTGGAAAAATACATTTAATTTTTATAATAAATATTTAAACATTCGTAATTGATATCAAATGAAAATCAAATTTTGAATTGCTTAAAAGGCGCAAATGCCAATCAGAATTAGTCATATAACTTTATGAGGTAAGTTTCACTGTATAATTTGGAAAAATACATTTAATTTTTATAATAAATATTTAAACATTCATAATTGATATCAAATGAAAATCAAATTTTGAATTACTTAAAAGGCGCAAATGCCAACCTAGTGAAAAAGATTCCATGCCGGGAATCGAACCCGGGCCATCAGTATAGCGCACTGACGTTCTACCGACTAAACCACATGGAACGACATCCAGCAAATCACTAGGTTGGCATTTGCACCTTTTAAGCAATTCAAAATTTGATTTTCATTTGATATGTTGTATCCAAGGCGAATTTTCTCTCTGGAAAAATTTCCACTCATTCATAATTGATTATTAATTTGACTTTTACTTTTAATATATTTATCATTTTAAAAATTACCTAAATTTTTATTATTCCAGCTTATTACATATTTTAATATTTTGTTACATTGTAAGCATTTCTTGCAGTTTTGAATGCATTATTTATTACATTCAAATTACTGTTTAATAAATGTAAACAAAGCAATGACTAGAAATCTGCAAAATTCTGAAGTACGCACAACCTCTGGTCCCAAGCTGTGCGGATTTGAGGGAGTCTATCATATAAATATTGTAAGATCTTAGCCCTTTTTAAATTATCGACCAAGAGGATGTTAGCGGGGAGTGCCGCTCGGTAATAATTAAGGCTAGGTTATAAATATGGAGAATCTATTTATTTATCGGAAGAAAAAACAAAAAGATCCTCTGAAGTATATCTACAGCATTTAATTAATAATAAAACACGTAGGCTTCTTTAACCACCAGCTTCGACCTTAATTCAGTCAGAGTTCCATAAACCAAAAGTTCGTAAATTAACATAAAGTTCGTTAGATGATTGTTTGCGTACACACAATGCGGAAGATAGGTCTTCCTTTAACAAACTGTTTTCTTCTAGGTAAAACTCTCAGATAATCACGTTATCTAATCTCTCAAGACGAGAGCAATCAGTGACTCTGCTGGCGAGAGTCCACTCATCAAATTTACACCGGCTTCCGCTATCGGATCAGCCTCCAAAGATCCTCTTCTCGGATCCTCTTTTTAGCTTACTCTCTGAGCTCCTTCACTCTTTCCGCGAGAACTCCGATCTGCTCTCTGGCTTCCCTCTCTTTGTCCGATTCAGGTTTTTCCCTAGTACCCCCCTCTTAGAGGTCACAAACCAATCACGATCATTAATGGCTTTTCTCTCATTAATGAATTGTAAAGTCGTACCCCTATTGGTACCTGTGCGTCACTCCAGACCGCCCAGTTAACGGCGCCACGATTTCTGGTCTGCCTGCCGTCTCGTAATTTCACTTTGAGTCGGTGTATCATCAAAAGGCATTCCAGGTTTTCGACTTATTCATCCGACTGTCACCGACCTGTTAGTTTCGTTGATCGATAGTGATATAGCGATTCTTTATATTTCTGGTGCCAGTTTCACTTTGAGAATAGAGTCACTATAAGCTTACAGTTTTATGGCGAAGCCAGTTCAGAGATAAATGCATATTTCTGCTGTTTTGCTCTAAAAACTTGTGATAATTCTGATTTATCACAATATTTAGGGTGTTCTTTCTGTTGTGATGACACAAACGAATGTTGTATTTGTGAAAAAATCAGGATATGTACATTTTAGGCAAAGTGTATATGCTAAAGTCAGGAACATTCATGGATACAGTATATTTGCCAGTGATTTACTTCAGAAACAGAGGGTATATGCAGCTTCTAAAAAAATCTAGAAGTATACGGCATATACCCTAAACTACACCCCTGACAAAAAAAAGAAATTACAAAATGAAATGCCAGATGTTCTGCATTAATTGAAAAAAATATATAACAACAATAAATATGAATATATCTAAACATATGTCACATGTTCAGAAAATTAGAATCCATCATGCTAGATTTATACCAAGGGGTGTACTGATGGGTATACACAGGTATATGCTGTATATCTTCTGGATTTTTGTAAGAAGCCCTGCATACTCTTTGTTTCTCAAACAACGCTTTAGCATATAAGGTGTAACAGTTATGAGTATATTTTATACACTGTGGTTTTGTTACAACTGCAACACTGTTTGTACCACCCATTGTATACCAGGTCATTGCTAAGATTTTTTTTGTTTTTGGAAGAAGGGAAGGAGAAGAGCTTAAAATGCCAAATCAAATTTCAGCATTTACCAACTAGTTTTAATATTTTTTCTACTATGTTACACATTAGAAAAAAATAATATAGTTTTTATTTGTAAAATGTTTAATAATACATTCCTAATTATATTTGTAACATTTGCCATGTCTATCAGAAATAAAAAAGTCAATTGCAGTTTTTATTAAAATGTAAACAAATCTGCCAATTAAGTTTGTAAATTTGACAAGGGTAATAACATTCTCAAATGGTTTTTGGAAAGCTCCCTCCCCCCTCATCCTGTCCCCTTAGTGAGGGCCATGATTGTATTAAGTAGCGTTCTTTTTACAATAAATATTACAATTTTATGATTTTTTTTTTGTTTTATAAATAATATTTAAATGCCTCGAAAACCAAGTTGTGTCTTTCGAAAATTAAATATATATTTATATATATAACCCTAATGAAAAGATACATAAAAAAGTAGCACTACAAACAATAATATACAAATAATTTTTTTATTAAAAACAAACGGGTGTTTTATCCCTTTGTACCATGTCAGTATTAATAAGGCATAGTGGGCACATTAATTAATGGATATTTATGAAATATTTTCCTGTAAATACATACATGAATACAGAAAATATTTTATTTCTCGTAAGAAAGTTCTTTAGACAATGGCATATGTTGTTAATATTTATTTATCATTGCTGATTTCCCTACAGGCTACAAAACAATTTAATTTTTATAATATAATAAAAGCAAAATTCTTTATAATTTTTTTAAAAATAAATATTATTGTTGATAAACAATTCCCCTCCTCTCTCTCTCTCTTTATATGTATATATATACCATTAAGAGCAAAAATGGAATCTCAAGTACTGTAGAGGACCTGTGATCTGAAATTCAATACAGAAATATATTCAAAAATTTTCTAAATTTAGACTAAAATATTGTAAATTCTGGGATTAAAAAAAATTACAGATTGTTTTTTCAGTCCATTATTTCAATGTGCAATTTCTAAAATAAGTTACTTTTGTGGCGAGGGAAAACAAACCATCCCTCCCACTCCTGAATTTAGGCAAAAATTGTCTTTTAGTCAAATTTTAATTTAAAATTAAGTTACAATAGAATTCATTTTAAAAAATCATCAGATATTCCCCCTGTCCCTCTCCTCTAAAAAAATATTATGACTATGCCACTGTATTATTTGATTACACATAAAACAGGAGAGTTCTGTTTATTTCCTTGCATCCGCCCTCCCTTCTCAGGCATTCCAGAACAATCTATTTACTCACAGTTTCAGTAGCGGTAATATACATATTACTGGTACAATTAGACATCAGTAATATTAATTAGTAATATTACTAACTATTATTATTACATTATTAGAAACATTATAATGTATTATTATTATATTATGCAACTTACTATAATATTATTTATTATACTTATAATTATAATTATAGCAGTAATATAAGGTGATTATACAGTCAAGGTTCTATAATCCGCACAACCATAATCCGCAATTTTCTATAATTCACGTTACTTTACGAATGTAAACAGTTAAGAAAATTTACAAATTCGTAATCCAAAAAAGATTTTTTAAAGCAAATAATTAAAAAATTGAAAAAAAATCATAATAAAATATTTACTTTTTTAAATATAAACCTTTTATTTTATTAACGGTAAATAATAAACTGTACTACTTAACATATGTAATATGTATATGTAATTATTTTTATTTAAATGTGCATATGTATATTTTTTTAAATAAAATAACTTTAAAAAGGCATTTTTTGAAATAGCATATTAAACTACTAATTATTAGATATCATATTTATCTTTTCATATTATGTTGACTATAAAGATAAAATTTTATATAGGGTTAATAAAATGACCATATACTCTATAAAATCCATAATACTCTATAATCCACAATATTCCATAATCCGTAACACTTTTGGCCCCAACTTGTGTAGATTAAAGAACTTTGACTGTATAATTATGATAGTCCAATTATAGTGGTTATGTACATATTGCCACTATAATTAGACATCAGCAGAATTGCTATACATTATTATAAGCGACTATTATTAGCGACATTATAATGTATTAAAAAATATTATTATTAGTCTCGCTTACATAATTGTAACAATTATATGACTCATGAAAATAGTTAAAAACAATCATGGAAAAACATTTCCTGCGTGGTCATCAAGCAAAATTATTTTAAAAAAATAATAAAATTTATTAAAAATGATCTATCAAACTGTTTTATGTGAATTACTATGCGGTTGTAAAGAAGAAAAAAAGGTAGAGCTTGTAGAGAAAATGTTAGTTACCCATTTCATTATTTTTTCATTGTTATCATTGAATAATGCAGTTATTTTGGTTGACATAATTTAAAAACATTCAAGACAAAAGTTTTATTCATATTCTACAAGAGATTGTTTTAATTTTGTTATTTTTATACTTTTGAAAAATTACGAATTTCGTAGGGGGGGAGTTGTGAAATTTAGGAGGACCCGAAATCCAGAAAATTCCAAAATCCCAAAAGCCCTGTGTCCCAATGACTCAGGGTAATAGGTCCTCTTGAATTAACTTGTAGCGATTAAAAATTTTGAGCATAAACAATAGATTGTACATAAATTTGTTTACATGCTTAGTAGTAATTTTTCACATTTTACAGTTTATTTTTAAAAAATGTACAAATCAGAAAATACACATAAAAAAATGTTTCAAAATTTAGGAAAAATATCTTGTACTTGCCTTTTTAATTAAATTCTTCACCCTAATGCCAAAACTTGAAATTTTGATTTAATAGATCATTATTTTTTCCATAAAGCCATTCAATAATGTGTCAGTAAGATAAAGTGAAATACTCAAAGATATTGCAAAATACTCATTTATTTCCAATATTTCTTCATAAGGTTTATTAAAATGCATGACGAAAAAAAGAGGTCCATTTTTGGTTACGCATAATTATTGTGCATTATTGAAAAAAATTTCTAATGTTACCAATCAGAGAAAAACAATTTAGCATACTAAATAGTACAGCAGACTTTCTCAAATCCGCAATCCTAAACTCCACAACTCTCTAAAATCTGCACATAATTTATGGATGTAAACAATGAAATTTTCAGTTCAAATGTAGCGACAAAATTTGACTTTTTTATTTTTATATCAAATTCATATTTATTTCAAATTGCAATGTATGTTAATATTACTGAATTCATTTTTTTTTCATGAAGGAGGAATAAATTTATTTCTGAAAAAATTCTAGATATTGCTGATATCACTGGTCATTACAATCTTCTTATCAAATATATTTATATATTAATCAAGCTATTTTAGTTAGTAAGTCTGGCTAAAACAGAAAAATAACTTCCTTATTTTGTGATTTTGATGTGAACTGGTATTATATGTCTTTATGAGACAAGTTTCATTGAATATTTTAGGAAAAACACGTATATTTCTTATTATAAATATTTATACATACATTATTGGTTATAAATTTGACCATTTCTTTTAAAAATTTCAGGAAAAATTTTCAATTTTTCAAGTTTGTTTTTCAAATATTATCTAAATTTTTATTACAGTAGACTCCCTCAAATCTGCAACTTTCTCATAAAATTCGCTCATAATTTATGGATGTAAATATTGAAATTTTCAGTTCAGATATAGGGACAGAATTTGACTTTTTTAATTTTATATCAATTCAATATATATTTTATTTTGTAATTTTTGTTGATATTACTGAATTCATGTTTTTTCACGAAGGAGGAATGAATTTATTTCTGAAAAAATTCAAAATATTGTTCTTAACATTGGTAATCAGAATCATCTTACCAAACATGTTTATGGTTTCAAGTTTTTTGGTTATTAAGTGTGGCTAAACGTGAAATAAAACTTCCTTATTTAATGATTTTGATGTGAATAAGTAATGTACTATTATGAGGCAAGTTTCATTGAATAATTTAGGAAAGATATATTTCACCTTTTAAACAGCAATTTACATGTGATTTTGATGGATATTTAATCATACACTATTGATTATTTTCTTGAACTTTTCTTTGGATATTTTAATTATTTTAAAAGTTATCTAAATTTTTATTATCTTAATTTTTTTTTACATTATAAGCATCCATTATAGTTTTGCTTGCATTATAGTTTTGTTTGTATGATTAATTACATTCAAATTACTGTTTAAAATATGCAAACAAAACAATGACCAGAAATCTGCAAAATTGTAAAATCCGCATAACCTCATGTTCCAAGCTATGCGGATTTGAGGGAGTGTACTGTATTTTATTTTATTACTCATTTTAATATTTTATTACATTATAAGTATTCAATACAATTTCAATTGCATTATTAATTTTATTCAAATTGCTGTTTAAAAAGTGTAAACAAAGCATTGACTAGAAATCTGCTAAATTCTAAAATCTGCACAACCTTTGATTCCAAACTATGTGGTTTTGAGGGAGTCTGCTGTATAATGAATTTTGTCAATTACAGATCAGAATTTACACTTACAAAAAAAATACAAGGACTGAATTGCTTAACATTAAAGGAAACAAAATTATAACATTCCCATGCAAGTCCAAGAATTAAGAGAATAAAGTCTACTCTTTCACAGCCATTTCTGCTCTTCGATTTTAGAGATAACAAACCTTTATTGCAAAAGAAAACATTTTTATTCTTAAATTTTTTAAAACAACCTATGATTTTAAGCCATGCGGATTTGAGGGAGTATAATAAATTTTGTCATCAATTTACACTTACAAGAAATATTTACAAGGGATAAATTGCTAAGCACAAAGAAAAAAAAAGAAAAGAAAAGAAAAGAGAAAAAGAAAAAAATATATTTACAATTTGGAGGTTGTTGCTTGCTACTGCCGAAATTTTTCAAGTTGTGCTCGGACCTTTTAGCCTTGAAAAATTCATTGAATTACACCTTAACCCCATTAAGTATTCGACAGTGGAAGTAATACATACAAAATTTACATAAAAATAATACAATTTAGATTCTTTTTTGTCAATGAAATACAGTAGAAGATCTTTATAGTGCAATTCCATGTAATGCAATTCTCCATATACAGTCAAAGATTGATAATTCCCGCATCCATGATCTGCAATTTTCTATAATTCGTGTTACTTTACGAATGTAAACAGGAAAATAAACACTTAAAAATTTTACAAATTCGTGATACAAAAAAGAGTTTTTAAAACAAATAATAAAAAATTGGAATTCTTTATTAATTGAATTCTTTTATATTATTAACAGTAAAAAATAAAATGTATTACGGTATATATGTAATTATTTATATTTAAATGCAAATATATATTAATTTTTTAATAAAATAACTATAAAAGGCATTTTTTGAGGTAGTATATTAAAATGGATTATTAGATTTCATATTTATCTCTCATAATATACTGATTATAGAGCTAAAATGCGGTCTAGGAATAATAAATTGGCATGTATAGTCCATGATACTACTTAACCCACAATATTCCATAATCTGCACATAATCTGCACATTTGGCCCCAACTTGTGCGGATTATAGAACTTTGACTGTAACACACAACTTCTCAGATGTAAACAATGAATTTTAAAATAAAGAAAAACCTTTATTTCCAGATTGTAAAAAATCGCTACTGTTTAGAAAACTAAATTTAATGCATTAGTTCAGTTTTATCTGCTTAATTTAGAACTTTTTAACAAAAAAATGTATATACTATATACTATTCTGTTAAATGTTTCTGAAAATGAGCACTATAATGAATGATTTGAATCCAGGTATATTTGGATAATTTTTAAAAAGAATACTTTTAAAAAATGTGGAATCAACTATATAATTTAAAAAAATTATATTCAATTGTAAGAATGCAGTACAAAGATAATGTAATGTATTTTGATATATTTCAGATAGATTTCTATGTTACTGATGTAAATTTATAGATGTGTGAAAAGTGATCGATATAATGCACAACCTTGGGTTTTTATGTTTGCATATATAGATCTCTTACTGTATATTAAAATATTCAAATAATGGAAAAACTGTTTATAGGAGGTCACCTAGACCCTATTAAAAAATTGATTTCCTAAAAGATTGCTTTATATCTGTTTCTTTTAAAGAAATCATTATAGTAAGCAGTATTTTTTTTTTACTATTTTTTCTAGTTTGTTGACAGAAAATTAGTTTGAATATATGAATATTGCTTAAATTTTGTAGTATGTTCCAAGGTACAATACAGTAAGACATAAGGTACAGCAACACCTTGTTGTACCTTGAGACACTTTTCCATCACTACTTTAAATGAGACGCAACACTTTATTTACAAACTGCCTAAGCTTTAAAGAATATATTATAGAGAGAAATATTGGTGTATGAAATGCTGCTTTTAAATTTAAAATCTAATTATAATTATTGAAGTAAAGAATTAAAATGTGAAAACTGTCCCTTATACTAAGCAGTAATTTTTTTATTATGCTGTATTTATGTTGAGAACCAAACATTGGTCCAAAATTTAACAAGTCTAAAATGCTATAAATTCGTTTTATTTTGGTGATATTTTTTCTGTGTCTTAATTTCAGTAACTAAAACTTTTACATAAACTTTTATAAAAAAAAAAGATAAGTCAGGAGAGTAGGACATTGATATTACATGTTCAGTCTTTTTGCAGGAATAAATTGAAAAGTAAGGCAAAATTAACACACTACTATATGTAAATTATTTTACTTGCATGTTTGTTTTTATTATCGTTCATTAATTTTAATTTTATAACCAAAGTTGGGAAAAGTAAAAGAAAAATCTATATACAATCAAGGATCGATAATTTACAATTTTCTATAATTCGCGTTACTCTACGAATGTAAACAGTGAAATAATCATTTAAGAAAATTTACATATTTGTGATCCAAAAATGATTTTTTAAAACAAATATTAAAAAATAAAAATAAAAAAATCATAATGAAACATTCATTTTTTGTTAATATAACTCTTTTATTTTATCAACAATAAAAAACAAACTGTATTACAGAATATATGTAATTATTTTTATTTAAATGCACATATATATAAATTTTTTTATAACTTTAAAAAGGCATTTTTGAGATAGCCTGTTAAATTAATTATTAGATTTCATATTGATCTTTTCGTATTATACTGATTAGAGAATTAAAATGCTATATAGAAATAATAAAATGATGTATAATCCAAAATATTGTATAATCCACAATATTCCATTATCCGCACAGACTTTGGCCCCTACTTGCAGATTATAGAACTTCGACTGCAATAAAAAACAATTTATAGATGACCTAGACTTTATTAACAAATTGATTTTCTAAAAAGATTGCTCCATATTTGTTTCTTTTTAAAGAAATCATTAAATTAAGCAGTAAATATTTTGATTATGCCATGATTATGTTGAGAATGAAACACTATTGTAGAATTTAACTTATTCTATGTGATATAAATTCGTTTCATTGAGTGATACTGATCTGTGTCTCAATTTCAATAACACTGCAACTAAAACTTTTAGATAAATTTTTACAAAAAAGAAAAGTGAAGACAGTAGACATAATATTACAAGTTGAGACAGTTTTAAAGAATAAATTGAAAAGTAACACATTATATATAACTTATTTTAGTTAGATGTTTGTCTTTATTATTGCTCATTAATTTCAATTTTATAACCAAAGTTGGGAGAAATAAACCAAAATCTATGTATATCAAAAGAATGTACTTTTTGAGACAAAGAACTTCTTAAATTTTTACTTTTTATGTCATAAACTATGCTTCCCCAAAATATCTCTTTCTTCTCAGCTCTCTTAAAAATGATAACTTTAACAGAATCCATTTTTATTTAAAATGATCCACTTTTGACAAAATTCTTAGTGAGATTACTTAGATATTATGGGAGGGAATAACAATAATGTGAAAATATACAAACAGATAGTGTTTAAGTTTCTTTCAGAAAATAGATGGCATCATAACAAACGTTAATAAAATTTTAGCGTTGAATCGATTTTCCGATATCATCGCTTTCATCGTAAAATGGCGTTCTATGGAATGTTACATAATTGTGAATCTTTGTTATTCACAATTATGTAAAATAATTGTGATATATTAGTTACGTGAAAATTTTCGAAATCTGATTTTTATGGATATACATATTTTAGGAGTCAGAGAACTCAAAAGACATATTTTTACAAAATGTCTGTCTGTGTGTATGTGACAAACATTTGTGGGCGCTCTATCTCTATCTCATGAACTAACACATGGAATTTCCCAAAACTTTAGATTCTGTTAGACCTTGACGTAAATTAAATCTGATTAGTTTTTGGTGTATGTCGCTCAACAGGTACGCTGCTATGCTGCATTATTCATATTAGCCATATTTTAAGAACTAGTACAAGGATTTTCATAAAACTTTAGATTTAGTTAGTATTTGATATAAAATGGCACTGATTACATTATGATGTATATCATTTAATAGATGGCGCCGCTATGCTGCATATTTCAGGAAGTATTGATGTGTCTAAGACAGCAGAAAGTTTTGGGATTGCCACATCTGACTGGTTCCTAAACAACTGAAGTACTTTGGGATGGAAATGCAAGTGCACGACTGATTAGCTTTAATAATCATATATATGAATTGAGCAAACATGCCGAGTAAATATTCAAAAAAATTTTATATATTTTTTAAAAACCATCAAGCTTACTGTGGGTGCAAAGAATACACGATAAAGAGACATACTTCATCTAAATCCTTTGAAAAAAAAAATTATGTGAAAATATAAGAAATAAGATTTTTTTATTTTTACACAAAACATATTTTTAACATATTTCTCTTCTATTTTTAAAAGTGTTTCTTGAATAAAGCATTTGCTATCATGCAACATCTGAGGTACAATTTACCCTTATCAGGTCAGATTATTTTTTTTATTTTAGAGAAAAGATACATAAGAATGAAAAAAAAAAGAAATTAAAATTATCAAAAAGCTTTACTGAAAAATAATGAACAGGTCTAGAGTTATTTGTTGTTTATCAAAATGACAACTGTGACAATTATGGATTTTTTTAAATTGTATAACTAAGTGCTAAAACAGAAGAGAAATGGTAACAGTAAATGCAATGACACATATAGGGTTCATACTCAATTTTAACAACAATAAAAAAATGCAAGAGATTTGTTTAGATATATCTATTTAATATGAGACAAATGATTTTTTTAGTAATGGATGTCAAATAATCCTTTGGAAAAGATATTACACAAACAAAACATTTTCTCATGTATCAATCATGAGATGTCTTTCTAGTTGACAATGTCTAGAAAATCCTCTCAGAACCAGAAACACAAGGATTTTACTTTGTATGAGACAAGAAATGTCTTCTTAGATTACCATTATCAGAAAATCCTTTGGAACATATTTCACAAACAAAAGGTTTTTCACCTGTATGTGTCAAGCAATGCCTTCTTAGAGTATTATTTTGAGAAAATCTCTTGGGACATACTTCGCAAGCAAAAGGTTTTTCTCCTGTATGTGTCAAGAGATGTTTTCTTAGATCACTATTCTGAAAAAGTCCTTTCAAACATACTTCACAAGCAAACGGTTTTTCACCTGTATGAAACAAGCGATGCTTTCTTAGATTACTATTGTCAGAAAATCCCTTGGAACATACTGCACAAGCAAAAGGTTTCTCTCCTGAATGAATCAAGCGATGCCTTCTTAAATGACCATTCTCCGAAAATCCTTTGGAACATATTTCACACACAAATGATTTTTCACCTGTATGAGTCAAGCGATGCTTTTTCAGACTACTATTGTCAGAAAATCCCTTAAGGCATACTTCACAAGCAAAAGGTTTTCCACCTGTATGTGTCAAGAGATGGGTTCTTAGATGAACTTTCTGAGAAAATCCTTTGGAACATATTTCACAAACAAAAGGTTTTTCACCTGTATGAGTCAAGAGATGGTTTCTTAGACTACTATTCTGAGAAAACCGTTTAGAGCATATTTCACAAACAAAAGGTTTTTCACCTGTATGTATGGAGAGATGTTTCCTTAGATCATTACTCCGAGAAAATCCTTTGGAACATACTTCACAAATAAAAGGTTTTTCCCCTGTATGTGTCAAGAGATGGGTTCTTAGATTACTATTATTAGAAAATCCTTTGCAACATGCTTCACAAACGAAAGGCTTTTCACCTGTATGAGTGAAGAGATGCCTTCTTAGATCACAGTTCTTAGAAAATGTTTTTAAACATACATTACAGATATAAACCTTTTCTCCTGTATCAGTGAAGAAATGTTTTCCCTTATCCCCATTTCGAGGAAGAAAGTGCTGTTGACTGGAGGAGGAATTTACTCTTGTAATTGATGACATATTCTCAAATGAATTTAAGCTTGATTTCGGACGATAACAGGAACTTCATCAAGGCGTCAGCAAGAAGAGATTGGCGCCATTCTCATCCAAGGAAATGACTCACTGAATATCAGAATAAACAGTTTTACCTACCACTGAATCTGAAAACAGAAAGAAAAATAATAAACAAGACATTTTTAAATATACTTCTTATATTCATTTTTGTTTTCAAGCATCAAGGTTATGCATTTTTTTCACCATTTTTTTAAAGTTGACTCTAGATTTTATACATCCTAAATTCCCTTTTACAAAAGTTGCCTAGCAAACCAGTACAGTGAATCTATTCCCTCTATAATAGAATTCTATTTGTTTAGCCATTTATGGGGCAGGTAATTTTTTTAGCTAAAATGTTGAAAACATTTAATAGAACCCGAATCTATAAGTTTTTAATAAAAATTAAGTGGTAAGTACAATCAAATATCTATAATCCGCGCTCCCATAATCTGCAATTTTCTATAATCCGTGTTACTTTACGAATGTAAACAATGAAATAAACAGTTAAGAAAATTTACAAATTTGTGATCGAAAAGTGATTTTTAAAACAAATAATAAAAGAATTGAAAAACAAATCATAATAAAACATTTATTTTTTGTTAATATAACTCTTTTATTTTATTAACAATAAAAAAAATGGATTATTGCATTACAAAACGTATATAGTAATTATTTTTATTTAAATGCACTTATCTATAAATTTTTAAATAAAATAACTTTAAAAAGGCATTTTTTAAGATAGCATATTAAATTAATTATTAGATTTCATATTTATCGTCTCATTTTGTACTGATTAAAGGATTAAAATGCTGTCTAGGAATAATAACATGACATATAATATACATAATACTTTATAATACACAATATTCCATAATCCGCACAACCTTTGGCCACAGCGTGTGGGGATTATAGGACTTCGGCTGCATATTACAATTGTCCGATAAAGGTTTAAATCATATCCAGGGGAAAACAGATTTTAAATTTCTTTACCCTCATGGGGAGCACTTTCTCAAATTTAGCTGAGACCCCACATTTAATAATGGATGATTCGTAATGTCACATTCAATGACATTAAATGCGATTCACGTATTTAAAATGTCATTAAATGATTTTTATTTTGACTTTTTATTCATATTTTTATTAATATTTTACTAATTACTTATTTTTTCGTTATTTAAAATAAAAATTATGTCAATATGTATAATTTGGCTATTAGTTTGGCGATTTGTATAATTTGGAGAAATTGGTGGACTAGATAACAGAGTAGTACCAAAAAAATTAATACCAAATTTTATCTTTACTTAATTTTATCTTTTAAAGTAAATAATGTAAATACAGGAGTGATAATCATATATTTTTCAACAATTTTCTGTTTTGTTAGAAAAAAAACTTAATGCCTGCCCCCCTCCCAAAAAATCTCTAAGCAAAATTTTAAAATTTAATTTTTCTTTTCAAATGCATTTCTTTATTTGTTATTTTACTGCAACAATATTTAATCAGTCATCTAACCAAAGATGAACCCTGCCCTCCCATTCCCCAAAAATATTGCTTTGCAATAATTATTCTCTCCTCTCAAAATCTCTGTTTCTTTCCCTGTATCTCTTATCATGCATATCATAATCCCTCCACCCTGCATCTTATAAAGTTTAAATATGTTTTTTTTTTTTTTTTTTTTTTTTGACATGTCATTTTGTTGTAGAAATATCTAAATAACCACCTAAATTATTTCATACCCACTCCCTAAAAACATTTTCTTTTCTTTTTGTTGCACCTTCCTTCCCCTAACACATGTAATATACTTTTAAAAAATTGTTTGTTGACTTTGTTTTTGACTCAATTTAATCATAATAATATACAAGTAATTCCGTGGTTAAAACAACCAAATCGAAAAAAAACCCCTTTGCTTTATTTTCATATGTACATATTTACAGGTCACAAAATATCTTATTTTAAAACTACCGTACATTTCCAGGTTAGTGTCAAGTTTCTAGGTTAGCGTTAAGCTAATGACATTTTCAGAGAGAATTTCTTTAACAACATAACATAGTCATTATGTATGCATATATATAAACTTCTGCTCAGTTTATAAAAGAAATAAAGAAAAGAAAAGAAAAAAAGCACCACAATTTGTTACATAGTTAATCAAAAATAAACATGACTGCTTGATAGATCTTTTTATACAATACAGGAATAGGGAAGAATGTTGTACCTTGGGACGCTTGTACTTCAGGACATTGACAATTTCTAAAAAACTATTGGCAACAATGATCTTTTGTTTATGTGTAATAGTGATTTATAACTAACTGGTCTCATCATATTAACAGATAACATCAGAAGCGTTAAAATAATGAGTTGATGAGAAAACAAAAATTTCACTAGTCCAAAGTAATATTTTACAAGAAGTCAACTGCAACTTATTTTTTTTTTAATAAAAGAAAGGAAATTTAAATGTTTTGGGTGTGAGAAAATAATGACAGTGCTTCTAGATTTACCATCGTTTTTATTTTACTTGTGGGATTATTAACTATGTGGGATTGTACCTTGCGACAGTAAACTATGTTGTATTTTAGGATGTGTCCAATGGTACAGTAAAATTTGTAAAAATCTTCATATTAAGAAGTATTTTTGCTACTTATTTTATAGAAAATTCCACAAAACATGTGAAATACAGTAAAGAAAATAATTCAACTTTATTTTGGATTTGGATACATTTTATAATGAATGAACTTTGCATATAATGAATCTGGTAACTCCCGATGAACATTTTTCTTTCCATGTGATGCAATATTCTAAAGAGCACATATTCTGATGCATTTTCCTGGGTTTTGAGTCAATTTTAAAAGTATATTTATGTATTTCACGATGTTGTTAATCATGGATAACATAACAGCAGTATTTTGATTCTTACAATAGAAATTACAGGGAAGTTAAAATTGTTTTGTTTACCAATCCCATCTATCCTTCCCTTAAACTATAGTCACTTGACTGTACTGTCTTTGGAGCATAGAAACATACTACAAGTTTTCTTCTAATGAATGGATGATATCACATCCTGGAAAGTACATCCATCACAATATATGCTGTAGTAGAAGTTGTTGGAAATACATCTTAAAAAACTTTCACACCATCGAATACCATTAAAGATTTTGAAGTAACAGGCTTTTATTCATCTAATGAAAACGTATTATGCGAAGATGATTTTTTTATTAATAGTTTGTAATAATTTATAATTTTAATAATTTATTAATAATTTGTAATTTTTATTAATAGTTTGAAAGTAGATTACTTTCTTAGAAAAATATCTAGGAAAAAAACTTCTTTTCCATGTATTTGAAGTTAGTTAATGTCCTTGCCAATGATGGAAACTTGAGTTCTATTCTCTATTTCTTTGGAAATTAGAAGTTTTGTTGACACAAAATTATTAGTCATTGTTCCACAAAATATTGTATTATTTATCGTACAAAACTCTTAATTAGTTATATGTCTATTGTCTGAAATACGTAGTATGTCCCAAGGTACAACAGGATAATGTACCTTGGGACAGTTTGTCTTCCTTACTTCAAATGAATGGCAATTTTTTATTTTCAAACTGTTGAATTTCTAAAAATATAATATAGATATAGAGAAATATATAGGTGCATTTAAATGCTGCCTTTAAATTTTAAATTGGATTATTATCTTTGAAGTAAAAAAGTAGAATGTGAAAACTGTCCCAAGATACAACACTCTTTCCTATACATTATACTATATATGCACATATATCTATACATATACATCATATGGCCAAAGGTGACCAGCCCCTTGCGATTTTAGACTTTTTGTTAAATATCTAGAACAATACATGAGGAATTATCTTGAAATTCCAGATGTGTAAATAGAATAGAACAAATCATATATTACTGTGAAGATTTTTTCCTAGAATCCCATAAGGAACTACCAACAAATTAAAAAATAATTAATATCTTTTCGATTACTTCTCCAATTAAACTTCAGAGCAAGAATTTCAATCTAGTATTTGCACTATTTGGAGACTTAGTTATTGAAACACATCTTTTCGAGATTGATATTGGAATTATATTTGAGTATTATTTATTAAACATTAAAGAATTTTGGACAACATACGTGAACTGAAGTAGAAGAGAGGCTATTGTGACAAAATGCAACTTCTCAATTTCTCAAATCCTTTAAAATAACTTTAAAAGCATTATACAGTGTTAGTGTTTTACATGGGTCATTCTCACATTTGATGTTATTGACTAAAGAGAGTAAATAAAGCAAGAAAAAAAAGGAGCAAGAAATTCAGTTCATATCCGTTAGTTCTCAAGCCAAATTCCTAATTCTTTACAAAACATACAACAAAAAATGGTGCATCATGAGAGTTTTTTTTTAAAGATTTTTGATAGAATTGTAAAAATTTTCATTAGTATTCCTTAGTTGAAAATTCCCTTTTTTATTACAAAGTAACATAGTTCTGAATTTTAATAATTTGTTAGAAATTTTAAACACCAAAATTGCCATTATCTGAGAATAAACCTTAATTATTATTATTATTATTATTATTTTTGAGAAAATGTTGACTGCAATGGCTTAAAGGTGCTGGTTGTTCGGTTTCCAATTTCTCCTCCATAATGTTGAGTCTATGATTGTAGGCGACCATGAATAGTGCCAAAATTTCTTACTTACGACCCAAATGCCCTGGACTCTTAATAGAAAAGGGAAAAAAATAAATGAATAAAAAATTCAAACTGGACAAATTTAACAGAAAAAGTAGACAAATTAAAGATATTGAAAGACAGTTAGTGGGTGGGTGGGGCTGTGAAGCTAGCGAATTTCCTTGCCTACATCCCGAATATATTTGTCTATTTTGATGCATTGATTTTTATATTTAAAATGTCTCTCCAGGAAATTAACATTTTCAACATCTTTTTTCAGTGTTTTCTTCTTACAGGACATGTTTGTTTCCAAAACTGATGAATTGAGAGTGAAATTTTGAGCCTTCATATCAAATTAAGTATTTACTTTAGAAAAATTTTAAAAACTAAGAAAAAAAATTTTATCTTTCAAGAAGGAAACTCTGAAAGCAGTTTAAAATATTAATTTCCGGAGGAGGTATTTTAAATATAAGAACACATTTAACGCCAGTATACTTAACATTCCAGAGAGAATTCAAAAGCTGGGTGATTAGTACCTTTAATGGCTAGTTCATAAAGAAACATATATTTGAACAAGAGAATAAAAGCTTTTGAAAGGTAAGTAGAGTATGTAAAAAAAATATTATTACAAGATAAAAAGATTGATATTACAAACTTTACGATTGTTTATTGAAACTCTTTTTTATTTTGAAAAAAAAAAGTTCTTTACAAGTGATAATTATAAAATTAAAGAATGTCATAATTGATAATATATTAGAGAAAAGTGAAAAAAAAAGCTACTTCTTTGTTGTAGAAATCCCTGCAATTAAAATTATGTCATGTTTATAGTTACAATTTTGCAGAAGTCAGTGGTAAGCTTATACAGTGTAATTCATAAAGATAGAAACAATAGTTCTGTAGAGTCTATTTAGATTTTATAGAGACTATAGAACAATACAGTTTATTTTCTTCAATATTGTTCCTATACCCATACTTCCAATTAAAAATTTCTTCAAAAGAATATAGTCAAAGTTCTATAATTCGCACACGTTGGGCCAAAGATTGTGCGGATTATAGAGTATTATGCATTTTATAGAGTATATGGTCATTTTATTAACCCTAGATAGAATTTTATCATTATAGTCAATACAATATGAAAAGATAAATGTGATATCTAATACTTAATTTAATATGCTATCTCAAAAAATGCATTTTTAAAGTTATTTTATTAAAAAATCTATATATACATGCATTTAAATAAAAATAATTACATATATATATTTACATATGTTAAGTAATACAGTTTGTTATTTACTGTTCATAAAATAAAGGGTTATATTTAAAAATGTAAATATTTTATATTTTTTTTCACTTTTTTATTTTTTGTTTTAAAAAATTATTCTTGGATCACAAATTTGTAAATTTTCTTAATTGTTAATTTCACTGTTTACATTCGTAAAGTAACACAAATTATAGAAAATTGCGGATTATGGGTGCGCAGATTATAGAGCCTTGACTTTATATCAAATTTGATGACAAAGTTGTACATCCATGCAGGTCATTTGTTTGAAAAGACAGAAAAGTTAAATTTACATATATGCCTCCCGCAGGGATAAAATGTATCATTAGGAAAAATTTTATTCTCCATTGTTGAATTAAACACAAAAAATTTAATCTTAATATGTGCAAAACTCGCAGACATATTAAAATCAAAATTTTGTATTTTACACCACTTAAGCATAATGCTGATCTTTGAGTGATGCAATAGTAATACATTCGGAAAGAAAGGAATGAACTACAAATTATACGATATTAAAAGATGATTTATTTAAGATAGTTCCTCTTCTTTCAGACATAAAAAATCAGTGTTAGATTTTTTAACATAAGTGCTTTCAAAATACAGTCGAGTCTCTCTACAATGAAACTCCATACATCGAATTTCTCTATATAACGAATTTTTAGTAGGAACAGTCCCCTTTTTGCATGAGAACATTAAAAACAGTCTCTATATAGTGAAATATCTATCTCCATATAACGAATTTTTCATAAATCGGTCATAAAAAACAGTTTTAAAAAGCTTCGAAATCATATGGAATCAATTTTCCATCACTTATTTTTGATTTATCGTCAGCGCTGTTTTTTTTTTTTTTTTTTTTTTTTTTTTACTTACTTCTCTCCTTGTTCTTTAAATCCAACGAATTCATCCCACCTCCCACACACCTTTCCACATCTTTCTCAAAACAGTGTCAATTGGATTGATACACATGTAAGAGAGGAATCAATGAGAGGCACATAAGAGAGGCCTTCAAATGGAGGAAAATGTTAACTACAATTTTTCATTCCTTGCTAAAATTTGAGTATTTTTTTGAGAGTGTAACAATTTTAAAATAAAAAAACCCCCAAAATTACAGATTTCTTCGTCTGAAATTAATGCAAGTCTTCCTTATTTGATTTTTATTAAGCTTTCAAATAAATGTCTGTTCTGTTTTTGAAACAGCTTAAATAATTAAGAAATAAAATGATAGGTTAATATTTACTTTTAAACACTTCAAATTCTTAATTCAAAAGATCAAAAATAATATTTGTTCAAAATTTACACATTAAATACGATTTTTAACATCATTCTCTATACATCGAATTTCTCTATATAACGAATTTTTTAGTGGAACGGTGGATTTCGTTATATACAGACTCGACTGTATTCTGGAGGTTTGCACTAATTCTTGTAGTAGAGTGCAGAGAAGGATTGATACATTAGCAATTTTTCTGAACAAATGGCATTAATACATGTAAAAACTTCTTTTATTTGCAGAATTCAACATTATCTGGATTTAGCAATGAAGACGGACAACTTTGCTTTGTCTTTAATTTTGAAGAAATTTGGAATGTGAATGTAATTTTTTATACAATGATTTTCTTTCATAACTGTCTTTTCTTTTGTAAAGATAGTATCTTGTATTTTTTTTAATGCTTAAAGCACATTGTTAGGATTAATTTCGCTGTTAAGAGTTAGTTTTAGTAAAAAGCAGATTACCATTTTGCAATTGTATTTATACAAACTGATTGAAAATCGAATAAGCATGACAGGGAGAAATGATACATTTGTGTATTTGAAATTTAATAGCTTTTTAAGTTGTAATCCAGTAACATGAAACTGAAATATTTGTTATTGTTTTGCAGCAAGAGTTACTAAAATTGGTAAAGCTTTCCCAAAATCCTTTACGCAAACAAATATTTTATTTTATCTGGATTTATTAAGACTAAAATTAATCTTTTTGATTTTAACTGTTTCGACAATACCAATTTTTTTTACCTTCAACAACTCCTTGTGATCATCTACATGAAATTAGTGAGTTAAATATGAATCAGTTGTCTAACGACACAAAAATTTAGGTACTACTTGGTTATCCTGTCGACCAAAACTCTATTGCCAAACCATAAGATTTAATGCCAAATAATGAATGATCCTGAATGTAACATTCAATGACATTAAATGCGATACACATGTTTAAAACGTCATTGATTTTTATTTGTATTTTTATTAATATTCTACTAATTATTTGTTTTTTCGTTATTTAAAATAAAAAATTATGTTGATATGTATAATTTTGCTATTAATTTGGCGAAATTGGTTGATAGGATAACCAAGTAGTATTAAAATTTAAAACAGATTGGTTAATTTTTCTTTTGAGAAAGCTTAAATAGGCTAAATTTATGTTAAATTGTTTACAAATCAGCAAGATCTCTGTGTTTTTTTTTTCATTATTTATCTTCTAAAAAGTGTATTGAAAAAATGAGTAGTTCTAGGTAATCAAATCGACCAAAAAATTATCGCCAAACTATAAGATTAAATGCCAATAATAGATGACCGAGAATGTCACATTCAATGACATTAAATACGATTCATGTGTTTAAAATGTCATTAAGTGATTTTTATTTCGACTTTTTATTAATATTCTACTAATTATTTGTTGTTTTTTTCGTTATTTAAAATAAAAATTATGTCCATACGTATAATTTGGCTATTAGTTTGGCGAAATAGGTCGACGGGATAACAGAGAAATACCAAAAAATGTTTAAAATTTAATAAACATTTTTTGAATGTCAATGTCATTTCTTTTTAAATTATATTAAAATATTTCAAAATTCATCATAAAAATTGTACAACATAAATTGAACTGGTTACATTTATTTTTTCAAGTTACTTAAGAATGTATCAAATCTCCCCAGTAATAAGAATATTTGATATAATAATAATCATTCAAATTAATTGGGACATATTTTTGAATGGTGACTTTTTAAATTCACTATTTTTAAAAAATAACTTAAAGGTCACTTTATAAGAAAACACTGAATATTTGTTAAAAGAAAGCTTTCTAAGGTGTATCAAAAGTAGTTTTAAAAAGCATATCTATCTCCCCCAACCTCCTCTTTTTAAAGGTGGCGAAAATTTAAATTCTTAAAAACACAAAATAAAGAACGTTTTCCAAAAATAAATATGTCACATTTGACCTTTTAACAATTTTTTAAATCTCAAACAGATGTTTTACATAAAACACTCAACATGAAAAATTTATGATCCTAAAATCTCCCATTTATAATGTATTAAAATTTTGAAAAATGGAATGCAATTTGCTATCAGCTTGCCTAATTTAGATCAAGTTTTCATAAACTAAATAACGACCAGATTCGAGCATATTGTGACATAACGAAACTTCTAAATATCTTCCATTCAAATAACTTTACATGCATCATAGAGTGTCAGTATTCTTCATGTGTCATTCTCAGATTTTATTTTAATTGCAGAAGAGGACAAAAAAGGCAGGAAAAAACGAACAAGAAATTTAGTTCATATCTGTTATAATAAAATCCTCATTTTCTACATGCGTATAAAACAAAGTGATGACTAGTGTATCATGAGAAAGTTTTTAAAACAAACTTACAGAATTGTAAAATTTTCCTTTAACCTTGCCCAGTTGGATTTATTGTTACTTGTTTTATGATGTTTGTTACTATCATTTATAACATTAAAATTTATCTATCATTCTTCTCTTTGTAAATTAAATTGTTTTTCAGTGTTAAAATTATACTACCAAGGGTTGTAATTATACAGTAAAACCTCCATAACGGACACTCCCGAATAGCGGATAGTTTTCTAATCCCCACTCCCAAAACCTAAATTTTTGTATGTTTAACCTCTGAATAATGGACATTCCGAATGGCAGACACTATTTTCGGCAAAAAAGAAAGAAAAAATATTTTTATGAGAAAAAAAAATTGAAAAAAAAAGTAAAAAGGCCTCCAAATTTATCAGGACATTGTATCATAAATTTTGTGATCATAAATAAATGTAGATCAATAGCTGGGGAAAATCCCTCCTCTTTCATGTTTGTGTTCATTTCAGGGGGTTACCCAGGAAGGACAACTCCCAGAGCATAGAAATGCCCCCCCCCCCGGAAAAGTTTGCGATTTTATTCTTTTAACCCCTTGGGGATGAGCAACACCTATACGTTCCACAAAGAGGCTTAAGAATTCTTGTTAATCCCTGATGGTGAAATTTTACTGTAAAATTTGCCTTTCTTAATCAGAACTTTTTCTCGATTTAATGAGGCACAAATTTCTGTACTTAAAAACTGGTGACAAACATTATGAATTTCGTAATAAGCCACCGTCGGGAAGGAGTTAATGGTCCAAAAGTGCAATCCCCCTTTCTTCGCCCGGAACTCTATAATGTCCAATAACGTCACATTGAGAAACAAATTACATGTAATTGCAAGCAAAAGTAAACTATTTTAAAAATAAAAGATTTTTTTCATAAGAATGTAATAAACAGTGGATAAAAGTGTGCACAATTTTATTTCAATTTTATTGCTTAAAATTTTTTTAATTTCTAATTAATCATATAATAGATGTTTTAGGACATATAAAAGTCAATTAATAAAACGTTAAGCATTTCTTAGTGATTTTTGAATCTTTGAGGTTTTCCCAATAGCGGACAATTTCTGTGTTCCCGAGGTGTCCGTTATTTAGAGGTTTTACTGTACATATATTTTTTTTGACATTTTATAACAAAATATAAAACATTAAACATTTACAAAAATTGATATAGAAATAGAAAATGTGCCTGTCATAAAATACTTAGGTAAACATAATTATAACCCCAAATTACCCCCCCCCCCCCAAAAAAAAACATAATAAATAGAATTATATAAATGTATCCTTTCCTTTCCATAAAGATTTCTTCCTTAAATATCCTTAGACATATGTTTGAACTAAAGTTAATAGTTTTTCAACTTAATAATCATTAACAGTTTAGGATATTTTTATTCCAAATGCAATTTATAGAATCTTAAATAAATCTTAATAAAAAAATAAGTATAAATCTAATTTAATGTGGATGCATGTTTGTAAAAGTGCAAGTACAGTCGAGGATCTATAATCCGCAGACCCATAATCCGCAATTTCCCATAATCCGTGTTACTTTACGAATGTAAACAATTAAATAAACAGTTAAAAAAAATTACAAATCCGTGATCCAAAAATGATTTTTTTAACAAATAATAAAAAATGTAATAAAAATCATAATAAAACATGTATTTTTTTTATTATTATTTACTCTTTTATTTTATTGACAGTAAAAAACTAAACTGTATTACGGAACGTGCCTAATCTTACTGAACGTTCGAATTGACAACTGTTCATTCGTAGCTATTTCAGTTTGTGCAAGTTCAGGAGAGTAATAGTAAACACAGCACCAGCTGAGAACTAAATATTATACCATAAAATATAGTTAATCCGCCTCCCCAAATGTGACGAAAAATCATACAATGGATAGAGGGGGCGCTTACACGGGATTTTTCCGCGATCGTTCAACAAAATTTACAGGAATGAATCATGATGAAATGAATGAATCGTTGAATGAATCATGAATTTTGATACTTGATTTTTTTTTTCTTTTAAATGTAAAATCTGTTGAAAAATCGCAGAAAAAAGGAGAAATTTGTAAAAAAAAAAAAAAAGCCCCAAAACAAGCAAGAAATCAATTAAAAAATCTCGAAAAAACGCACATTTCATCAAAGATTCATGATTCACTCATTTCAGGTTTTGAAACAAACAACACTCGACTCTTATTTTTGTTAAACAAAAGATTTCTTAAATAATATTCATAGTACTATTTCATTATAGTATACTGAAGTAATTACCATTTATTTTACTTTGTGTTGGTTATTTTTTGTGCATAATTTGTTCTCATTTTTTTATACTTTCTTCCATAAAATATTCCTTAAAAATAAATCTCACTATTATGTAATTAATGTTCTTTAAATACCTATATATATAACATTTTTTTTTAAAATAACTTTAAAAATGCATTTTTTTAGATTATTTATTAAATTAATTACTAGATTTCATATTTATCTTTCCATATTATACTGATTATAGAATTAAAATGCTTTCAAGAATGATAAAAAGACGCATAATCCATTATACTCTATAATCCGCAAAATTCCATAATCCGCACAACCTTTGGCCTCAACTTGTGTGGATTATAGATCTTTGACTGTATTTAAAATTAACTGAATGTTTACAAAAAGCAAAAGAGGTGAAAAAAATAAGTAAATGGAATGAATAAAATATTTTGTTTACTGGCTTTTGATGTTTAATTTGAGTTAATTTTGAAATTTGAAAACATATTATATAGATAATATTTCAAAAATGCACTACACAACATGAATGATTCGTTTATTTACATATAAAAAAATAAAATAATTTATTAACTCTTAATCCCATGAATAATTTTTAATAAAAAAAAAAAACAGAATATAGGACTGGGGTTCAATGGACCATGGTCTAAATGGCAGTTATGCACATGGTTTTAAATTTCTATTCACTACTGCAGGGCTGCCATGTATGAACCAAAATATGAAGCATTCAAAAGCAGAAATAACCCCATATGTGACTTTGACAAACAATTGATAAAAAAAAGAAGTATAATACTCGATTATTTTACTTACAATAAATATAGTAGGTAATATATTGTGTTACTTTTTTATTATGATGAGCAATGTCTTCCAAATTTTTAACAGAAAATCCAAATAATAATTATTGAACTACTCGCCAATACACATAAATGAAACTGTCTGCTACAAAATACATATTAATACAGTTTTAAGCGACAACATAATATCTACAAAAATAAAAATAGATACACATAAAACTTAATACCAAAGTTAGTAATAAGTATATCTTACCATTAACTTATTTTCATAAAAAAGGTGGAGTGAACACATTAATATTTTAAAGCTGAAACTTACCTTTATTTCTTACATATATATATATTTTTTTTTGGTGGGCCCAATTTACAAATACAATCTTTATCTTGTACTACTTTGATTATACAATATCCAAATTTGTCAAGTTATACAACTTGCCAAACAATACATGAAATTATATAAATTAGCATAATTTTTATTGGTACTACTTGGTTATCCTGCTGACAAATTTTGCCAAATTATACAAATCGCCAAACTAATAGCCAAATTATACATATTGACAAAAATTTTATTTTAAATAGCGAAAAAATAAATAGTTACAGGAATATTAATAAAAATACAAATACAGTAGACTCCCTCAAATCCGCACTCCTAAAATCCACAACTCTCTAAAATCCGCACATATTTTACAGATGTAAACAATGAAACAGTCAGTTCAGATGTAGGTGCAAAATTTCACTTTTTTAGTTTTATATCAATTCTATACATTTTTTTAATTTGTAATTTTTGTTAAGATTATTGAATTGATGTTTTTTCATGAAGAAAGAATAATTTATTTCTGAAAAAATTAAGATATTACTGATATCATTGGTAATCACAATCTTACCACTTATACTTATGTATTATAATCAAACTTTTTTAGTTATTAAGTCTGACTAAACCTGAGATAAAGCTTCATTATTTTATGATCCTGATGTGAATTAGTAATGTATTTTTATGAGGCAAGTTTCATTGAATAATTTAGGAAAAACACATTTCATATTTATAATGAATATTTAATTGTACATTAATGCTTATTAACTTGACTTTTGCTTTTAGTATTTTAATCATTTTAAAAATTATTTAAATTTTTATTATTTTAATTTATTACTTATTTTAATATTTTATTACATTGTAAGCATTCATTATACTTTTGATTGCATTATTAATTACATTCAAATTACTGTTTAAAAATTGTAAACAATGCAATGACCAGAAATCCGCAAAATTCTAAAATCCGCAAAACCTCTGGTCCCAAGCTGTGTGGATTTGAGGGAGTCTACTGTAAAAAGTTGAAATAAAACTCAATGATGTTTTAAACACATGTATTACATTTAACATCATTGAACGATCATCCAATATTGGCATTTAATCTTATAGTTTGGCGATCATTTTTTGGTCGACGAGATAACCAAGTAGTATACTTTGTTATTTTAAATTACTGAAAGAACAATTAAAAAATTGAATAAAAATCTCTTGATGATGTAACAAACATGTTTATCATGTTTAATGCCCGATAAATATGACATTTATTATCATCCATTACTGGTATTTAATCTTATAATTTGACAATAATGTTTTGGTCGACATGACAATCAAGTACTAACCTTCATCCTTATCACTCAGTGACACACAAACATTACAAAAATCTTTTTTCTTATTCTCCTCATCCATAAATTAATGAAAAATGGTCCCAATAATTAGAACTGCTCACTCTGCATAAAAAATATTAAACTTTCCCCTACTGTGTGAAAAAGATAAGAAAAACTGAGTAGGTTCCAAAACTTGTAGGAAAGAAGTTTCATCCATAGGACAAAAAAAGAACCCCTAATTCTTGAAATAATCAGGAAGAAAGAAAATGTCATATTTCCCTAAAATAATGTTGACCAGTGTTGTAGTCGTTAGAAAAGAAGAGAGTAAACAGTATAAGCAGAGAGTATATGCTGACATCATGAACTTTCATAGATAGGGTACACGATAATGCTTTACTTTAGAAACGGAGGGTATAAGGAGCTCCTTTAAAAAAAAATCCAGATACTCTCCACTACATACTTGAAGTTGTCAGACTGGTTACCTTGTCAACAGGACCAAGCCAAGACCGGTTCTGGAGTCTGTCTTATTCCAACCAGTCAGTAAATATACTTATTCGCAAAAAATGAGAAATATATGTTAAAAGGATTTCAACAACATCCATTAATATCGAAAACCACACAACAATTCTCGATAACTGCTGTGTGTCAAACTATCCCTTCAGTAAATACACAACTAAAAACAAAACTCATGACACAAATGCATTTTTATAAAAATCCAACTATCCAAAGGACAATAAACCAACCTATCTGATCAAAGGAATCATGATAATTTCAGATCAACACACAGTAGGTGTGAAAAGAATTTAGAAAACAAACTGGTAACAACAAAAATTCATTTAATGCCTTTTCAAGTATTTTGCTTGTTCTAGAATTCAGCCATAGTTTCTTAAGTGTGTGCGTTTTTAAATGTAAATTTCGATAAACGTTTTAGAGATATTTCATCATGCGATCAATTATATAAAAAGATATTTACTTTCAATTGAACAGAATACAATCAAATTCAGTTTACGAGCAACATAATGTTTTTAAATTAGACGATTTTTTTTTTTCCTTCAAACCAACTTGGAGTTATTAAATTGAAATTTCAAATTAAACTGCTTAAAAATAAATAACAATAAAATCAATTAACGACTTTAAATATCCTTTAAATGATTCAATAATAAATCAGTTAAATCTGAAAGTTGAAATACGATACATGATAATTCGTGCGGCCATTGTCAAATAGCAAATTGCAGTTTTTAGTTGAAGAGTAACTAAAGAAACTACCGTACCTTGACATTAACTGATTTTAGTAAAGTGGTTGGGTACAATAAATGTATATATTAAAAGTTACCAGATACTACAAACGGCGAAATAGACAAGAAGCCATTGAAAGAATGAATGAATCGTGAACTGTATGGTGATTCAAAAAAAATGATTCAAGAATTAAAATATTTATTAATTATCTGCAGCAATGTCAATATAACTGATATTTTTTTTAAAATCCCTAATTGTATTACAGGTTACCAGACAATTATTAAAAGAATCAAGCTTTAATAAAGAAACTGAGCTTGATTTTCATGATTTATACCAAAATCGAATTCTGTAAAATTTGAACATTAAGAGCATATTTAACTGCTAGATTCACAAATGTGGTTATTTTTTTTTTTTTATAAATAAACATTTTGTTTTATTAGTAGAAAATTAGTTACAAATTTCTATTCCAGGATATTTATTGATTGATTAATGAATGAATTCTTTTTTTGTGATTCATTCTTTGTATCGGCGTCTGTAGCAAAATGGTTGAAATGGCATTGTACTCTTTTTGACTGCAATAGTTATTTTTTTAAATCAATTTATTAAACGTATCTTCTTTACTAAAATAAATTAATGGTAATATATGTTTCTTTAGTTATTCTTGTACTGAAAACGCTACAATTTGTGAACTGATCGTTTCGTATGAGGATACAAAATTTTATGTGCCGGAACTTTCATTTTTGCTGACAATTACACTTATCAGGTAAGCGGCTGACATGCATTGTAAGTAAAGTACGTTATAAAAGCTATGTATTGAATTATTTTATGAAAAATATTTTTTAATTAATAAAATCATTCATTTCATGATTGTGAACATAGTTTTCTTATATTCTGAAACGATTTTTTTAAATTTAAAGAGAAATTTTAGAGGACTTAGAAGGAAAAATTTACCGTCATAAACAGTTTTTATTTTTAGAAAATCTCAAAATTAACTCTTACAAGAATAATGGGTACTTGCATATTATCCGAGCAAGATCAAGTGCGTATGCACCAAGGATGATGCTAGTTATACTGATTAAATTAAACCTTAATTTTTGACAACTTCATAGCCTAATTTAGCTAATAAGAGCTATAATCTAATGATAATAATACATGATATAATTTATTTAGTTATCTTAATTTAAGGCACATTTTTGGTAGTTATTTCTTTATAGTTTTTATCTTTTTATTACATTCATTTATAATTTTTTTTTATTAATTTATTTTTTACAATTTTAAACTATTTTATGTATATTTAATAATGTTAAATTAGTGTTTTGCTAGTGATTGACAACAATTTCTGGAAAATTATCTTCTGGCCCGGATAATTTATAGTTACTGTTCAGTAACTATAAATTATAACACTCCTGTTATTTTTCATGGTAAAGAAAATTTTACAAATAAACTTTACATTAAAAATTCCCTTGTTGTTTATGTTATTTTAACAAGAGGGATTTTTAAAATGTGGAATGACATAATGTATAATTTCTGTAATTTTACATTGCATTTGAACTGTAAGTTTCATTGTTTGTTACATCTGTAATGACATATAGATTTTAGGTGTTAATGGATTTGAGGAAGTCTACTGTATTTCTAATCTTTGTCATAGATTTGTAGATTCTTTCCAATGAGGATTCACATTTATAACTTTATGTGAAAAAATAATCCAGGAAAAACAGGAAGGTTTTCTGTTTTTGTTCTTCCATTTTAATGTGAAAATTTAAGAATGAATATTGTATTTTGGGATATTAATAAACTATCTAGCTAATTACAGACAAACCAAATATTAAGTAATACAGTCAAGGTTTGATAATCCACGCACCAATAATCTGCAAATTTCTATAATCCACATTAGTTTATGAATGTAAACAGTGAAATAAACAGTTCAGAAAATTTACAAATTAGTGATCCAAAAATGATTTTCTAAAACGCATAATAAAATATTTGAAAAAAAAAATCATAATAATAGATCTAATTTTTAATGTAACTTTTTTATTTTATTAACAGTAAAAAATAAACTGTATTATCGATTTATGTAATTTGTGCATGTAAATATTTTTATTTGAGCACACATGTATATCAATTTTTTTTAAAAAAAACTTTAAAATGCATTTTTTGAGATAGCATATTGAATTAATTATTAGATTTCTTTTTTATCTTTTCATATTATACTGATTATACAATTAAAATGCTGTCTAGGAATAATAAAATTTTCATATTCCATAATCTGCACAACCTCTGGCCCCAGCTTGCGTGGATTATAGAACTTAGACTGTATTTATAACCATGGAATCTAACTAAAAACTTTCCCAGGTGTATATTGTAAATTTGGATGAGTGCGATATCAAAAGACAGATCTTGTCATAAACATTAAAAAGTGCAATGTAAATACCCATCCGAATACAAGTGTTTTTGAGATATCAGCACTTGAAGTGGGAATGAATAAATAAATGAATTGACAGGCAGGTACATAAGTTGTTTGTAAGATAAGCCAGTATAAGAAAAACGTTTTATTTTATGCACTATATACACATATAGTTTATCCATTATGTCACACCACACATTTTCCGAAAAGTTTGCATAAAATAAGGGCTGGAACTAACAAAAATAGATGGAAAAACTCTTTGAATGCAGCCGTCAGTGAAAACTTTGTAGAATGTGAAGTGCCTGTCTAAAACAGGGGAAATAAATTGCAATGTGTGGGTGTAAAGCATTTTGCTTGTAGCTCGGTAAAATGTACTGGCAGGGGGATTTAAAAACAATGCAAAAAGATTTTTAATTTGCGAACAATATATATACCTGTCTATCAATTTATTTATTTATTCATTCATATTTCAATTTCTGATGTCTTGAAAATAGTTGGATTCGGACGGGAAGTTCCAATGCACTTTTTAATGTACACAATGAGATCTTTCTTTTAATATCACACTCGACCAAATCCACAACTTTCACCTGGAAAGGTTCCTTAGTAAGATAACAAAGTCTGTTTTTATTTATTTGTGAAAACAAAAGCCTGTAAATTTATTTTATTAAGGAAAATTATTATCTCTTGTGCCCAATCAACCTATGCCAGGTGTTCTCAAACTATGGTACACATACCAGTACTGAAATGTGAATTTCTGTTTACTGGTACAGGTACATGAAATGAAATAAAAAACAGTTCAATCTCCCACTCCTCTTTTTTTGATTTGTCAGTTCACAGGCTCAGTGTTTAATACAAGATCGAAGATCTTGAAGTAAGTAATATACAGTTGAAGATCGATAATCCGCTCACCCATAATTCACAATTTTCTATAATTCGCGTCACTTTACGAATGTAAACAATGATATAAACAAGTTAGAAAATGTAAAAATTCGTAATCCAAAAGATTTTTTAAAACAAATAATAAAAAAATTTATATTAAAGCATCTACTTTTTTAAATATAGGGTCATTCCATGTCAAATCAACCAAAAAAATTCAATATTCAACCTGACCATTTCCGATTTTAATGAAACTGCTAGGGATCATTCTCTATAAAGATATAAATTAGAGCATATTTTTATTTTTTGTTTATCGCTTTAAATTTTTATACAATTAATTATTTAAATTTTGAAAAATCATCATTTTTTGACTTCATAAATATTTTCAATTTTGAATTTCTCAAGTTCTATCAAACATAGAAAATTTTATGACCACTCATTTCAAAGAGGAGCTTATAAGGTTTAATTTGATATGCAAGTCGACTATGCAAATTAAAATAAATAAATTTAAAATTTTTTAAAAATTTAAATTTGAAATTTTTTTAGATAAATATTTTGAAAAATTTTGAAAAAATTGTATGTTTGTTGTAATATTATAAGTTTTAAATTCTGAAATTTTTAGAGTGGGATCTCAGTGGGATCAGGAGTTATTAAATAAAAGCTGAAAATTACCATACAAATCATAAATAAATAACAAAATAGACAGAATTAAATTGCTATTTTAATGATAATTTTTGCTTTTATTTAATAACTCCTGATCCCATTGAGATCCCACTCTAAAAATTTCAGAATTTAAAGCTTATAATATTACAACAAAAATACAATTTTTTCAAAATTTTTAAAAATGACTATTTAAAAAAATTTCAAATTTTAAATTTTAAAAAAATTTAAATTTTATTTATTTAAACTATACATAGTCGACTTGCATATCAAATTAAACCTTATAAACTCCTTTTTGAAATGAGTGGTCATAAAATTTTCTGTTTCATAGAACTTGAGAAATTCAAAATTGAAAATGCTTATGCAAGTCAAAAAATGATGATTTTTCAAAATTTAAATAATTGTATAAAAATTTAAAGCGATAAACAAAAAATAAAAATATGCTCTAATTTATATCATCATAGATAATGATCCCTAGCAGTTTCATTGAAATCGGAAAGGGATTCTGTTATCAATAAAAAACAATCTGTTTAGTCAAAGTTCTATAATCCGCACAAGCTGGGGCAAAAGGTTGTGTGGATTATGGAATATTGCAGATTATAGAGCATTATGGATTACACGTCATTTTATTTATTCCTAGATGGTGTTTTAAATCTATAATCAGTATAATATGAAAAAAATTAATATGAAATTTAAAAATTAATTTAATAGATTATCTGAAAATATGCCTTTTTAAGTTATTTTATTAAAAAAATTATGTGCATTTAAATAAAAACAATCACATAGGATCTGCAATACAGTTTGTTTTTTACTGTTAATAAAATAAAAGAGTTATATTTTTAAAAAATAAATGTTTTATTTGGATTTTTCTCACTTTTTTTTATTTGTTTTAAAAAAATCATTTTTAGATCACTAATTTGTAAATTTTCTTAACTGTTTATTTCATTGTTTACATACGTAAAGTAACGCGCATTATAGAAAATTGCAGATTATGGGTGTGTGGATTATAGAACTTTGACTGTATTATGGATGTGATTATTTTTATTTAAATGCAATCAATTTTTATAATAAAATTTTTATATAAATTTTTATAATAAAATAACTTTAAAAAGGAATTTTTTGAGATGGCATATTAAATGAATTATTAGATTTCTTTTTTATACACTGCTCAAAACAATTAAAGGACATTGCAGTTTTAGGTGGATTTTGTATCTGGGAAACATTTTAGCTGATTGATACATGATCGACAGACATAGGAGGTTATATGAGAATAAATTACACATGTTTGGCAGAAAAAAATGCATTTTATTGTGCATTTGTGTACAAAAGGAAAAAACACAATTTGTGCATATGAGAAAAAAAGAATAAGAAAAGGTATTTTCTTCAAAGAAATCATTTTCAGTAGGGGGTATGGTTTCCATGGGCGGCCAGCAACGTTGAACACCTTTGAGGCATGGACTCAATGAGGCTAATAATGATGAGTTGGGGTATTCTGCCCCACTCTTTCAGAAGAGCTCTTTCCAGTTCTTGGAGAGTTTGTGGGGGTTGTTGGCGGCCAGAAACTCATCTTTCTAGGGCGTCCCAAATGTGCTCGATTGGATTCATGTCTGGAGAACACGCTGGCTATTCCATTCGAACAATTCCTTCCTCGAAAAAAAAATCCTCCACCAGGTTTGCACGATGTGGCCTGCAGTTATCGTCCATTAAAATGAAGTTATCTCCGATTGCTGCAGCGTAAGGGACTACAATAGGTCTGAGGATCTCATCCCTATATCGGCGACCAGTCAGAACTCCATCTCCAATGATGTAGAGATCAGTGCGCCCGTCAATGGAGATGCCACCATACACCAACACTATTCCACCGTCAAATCTGACATTTTCGTGCATGAACGCAGGATTATTCCTACTGCCACGGTCCCTCCAGATGAAAATACGCCTATTATCCGGATGCACAGAAAAACAGGACTCGTCGGAAAACAGAATATTGCTCCATTCATTTCTCCTCCAGTTGACATGCTTGGTTGCCCACTCCCTGTGGTCGTGATGATGCCTTGATGTTAATCTAACACATACCATCGATCGGCGAGCATACAGATCTACAGCATGGAGCCGGTTTCGGACAGTCTGAGTTGAAATCGTGGTGTATGTAGCCGAGCGAAGGTGTTGTTGGAGAAGAGTAGCGTTCATGTTTCGGTGTCTCCGAGCTGTTAACGCTAAATACCGATCTTCATTGGGCGTTGTTGCCCGTCTACGATCTTGCCCTGGTCTTCGGCCTACACATCCACTCTCCAAAAAATGGTTCCAGATCCTGGAAATGACACTTTGTGACACTCCAATGGCTTGCGCTACTTCGGCTTGAGTTTGGCCCCCTTCTAACCTACCAACAATTCTCCATGCTTCTGAATCTGTCAAATGACTTCGCTGAGACATCGTACTCATCGAAACAAAGCAATCACTGAATGCCGACCATCCTTGTCTTCATTCTCTTTCATCCAGTTGAAAGTCAAATTTCATTAGCTGCCGCTGAAGCGACGTTTTTGACGTCAAACTCAAAATTTGCATACTACACAGTTTGAAAACCCTAAAAATTTGCATTTGTGATTCTCTTCTTCTATTTTCGGCAAAAAAAATTTTGTTTATATCTTTATTTTATATAAAACTTCAAATATCCTTTAATTGTTTTGAACAGTGTATTTTCATATTATATTGATTATGGTATTAAAATGCTGTCTGGGAATAATAAATGATGCACAATCCATACTACTGTATAATCCACAATATTCCATAATTCATACAACCTTTGACCCTATCTTGTGTGGATTATGGAACTTTGACTGTGCACACATATAAACAACTGAGTAATTTCTCTATTATTTCCCTATTTCCTTATGTCCTTTCCTAGTATATTACAGAATGAGTTGGCCACCCCAACCATTTTTAATTAGCCCATTTTTTAACAAGTCCCATTTCATTAAAAAAACATATTTGAACAGGTATTTCACCCCTGTCAATTTTTAAAAACATGTTAAAAATATTTTCAAAAAATTAAGCCATTGGTTTAGACATGACCGTGGTAACCCCACTTTAACCGTGGTAAGTCCATTAATGTCTAACACCGCACATTAAGTTTTTAAAGATGACCATGGTTCCAGCCCATTAAGTCTTTAAAACATTTTTTTTTTAAGTTTGTGAAATTCAACCAGAACACATCCCCCTGCAAACAAAAAAGATTCAATGACTTACCATCTTAGCAAATGTGGCAACTGTTGATATGATATACTCGGGCAAACAATGAAAATACAAGGATCCATTAACAACAGCAACAAAAATGTCAATAAGTTACCCATGTGCTTTAAACGTTGGATCATTGGCCTATTTGTTTTGAACCAGAGTCTATTATTTTTTTCCTTTGTTTTATTATTTTTTTTATTTCTTATTTTATTAAGTTTTCCCTTTGCAGTAGTAAAAACCTTAAAATTTAAAGAATTTTGCTATTTGCATAAATATTCGTAAGGAAAACTAAGAGCGTTCTGGCCTTTGTAAGGAAAAATGCTCTTAGAAATTTTTTTTTTTACTCAGGAAATTTTTATGAGCTATCAGTGAGATGTAGTTTATGAAGTGGTAACTTGGGTTTATTATTGCCACTGAGTAAAGCCCATCTCAGTCTGCAAAATAATAAATACCTTTACTTATAGGTAAACGGCATCTACATCTTCACGCAAAAAAAATTAAACTAAAGCTCATTTTTCTTTTTTTTTTAATTTTTGCTAAAACCTTCAATGGTTTAGGATAAATTATACTTACCTTGTAAATAGTTTTCAATGTAAGTAGAATTTTATATATTATTTTTTCTTTATTTTCATACGTATTTCAATATTTTTATTATATTTAATATTTACATCTTTTATTTATATACCAACACATTTTTAATATTTTTACATTTTCAAAAAAAGTGAAGAAACCTTTCACATTTTTCACATCTACCACTATTTCTATAATTTTAGCATTTTATGCATAAACCATATTTTTCTAGCAATCCTACATCAGTGTACTTGCATATTTATCACATTTTTATATTACCTGTACCATTGTCCTTTTATAATAACAATTTCCAAATTTTATGGAAAATAATTTTTTTAAAGTTTTCTTATGTTTATGTGTATTTCCAATATCATATTTGTAAATAAATTTATATTTTAACAGTATAACTTTATATAAAAAATGTGAAAAACGTGCTTAAAGACTTTAACTAAAAGAAAGCACAAACTTGTTGACCACAGAACTTCCAAGCAAGAAAATGGTCACAATTACAAATTATTTTATTACATTTTTCCATATATTACCTATATTTTTCAGCCTTTCATGTTTATATTTTTATATTTTATGTCATATAATATGCTTCTAATTTCTATGTAAGGTTCGATCAGGTCGTCTCGAGAGCCATAACCCAAATTTTTTGCATAAAAACTTAAAATCTTCAAATTTGTCCTTTGTTTAAAATTTCAAATTTAAATTTTAAATATGTTTTCCAGCAGCAAAATTCAATCCTCACATCTTAGCAAACTTAACTTTAATATTAACCTTAAAAATTTAGCATTGTATAAGTAATTTCTTATCCAATTTTGTCTTCACCATTTTCCTAGGGAGTCCCCCCAGATTTGCAGGAAAATCCGGTGGACCTCAACTTGGAGGGGGGGATATGAAAGGATAAAAAACTTAACCCTTTTAAGAACTTAAATTTAAAATTTAAAAGTTTAAAGTCCCAATTAATATTTTTAACTTTAATTCTGAAGCTTAAAGCTATTTTGCTCCTGGTAACTTCCTTTCCCAGCCTAACATTTATTACTTTCAGAGATCATTTTTGGATGTTCTTTAAGATTAAAAATGCTTAGGTAAGCGCAATTCTTAATTTGTAGGATCAGCATGCAGCCCTGGACAGCCGCGCCTAAATTGCGTCAGATTGCCCAGATATTTCTTAACCAATTAAATTAAATGTTCCTCCCTAATTCACAACTCTGCCCTCTGCTGGTAAATATGACAATCCCTAACATATTAGCAAGAACACGCGCGAAAAACGAGGGACTTTGCAGTTTTGAGATGTCTGAAGAAACTACGGTCATGTAAAAGCTCCATAATATACGTAAACGGCTCGGCGACCTCCGACCGGACTTGCCTAATAAAATGCTGCCCAAAGAAACGAACTTTTAAAAAGAAAGCGTCAAGTTCCAGGGACCTGGTTTCTCCCAGAAGATCTGCCAAAAAGGATTAATAAACCAGGCCCCAAGTGAAAATACTGTGTCATTATTTGTATCTCAACCACACCTCATGATTCAACAAAATAACGCCGCATTGACTGTAGAACGCCCCGGCCATTCGGACAATTGACTCGGCGCGATCGCAAAAGTTCTCCCACGGAACCTCCACGCTTGACGCGACAGATTTATGAGCTTCTTCTCCCGGCATCCCGAATCCCCACGACTACATCCCTCTCCTCGATTGATGACGGTCTCACGAACGTATGCCAAGATCGGGTTCCTTACATATATATATATATAGGATCATTTAAAATTTCTGTTGTGAGCATGAAATTTCTTACTTGTTTTCTATGATTAAATGAGGAATAAATTTACATATCTGTTATTCTATTTTATTACTTATATTTACGCTATTTTTTATTTATTCCATTCATAAATATTGGGTTATTACAAATTGGGTTATATTGGGTACAAATAACATTATTTAAAAAAAATGTGAAATATAATTTCTGAAATGTATATAGTTGTTTTTAGATTTCATTTTTAATTTTGAAGCTACTGAGATGAAAATGGATCACTTTGATGAAATTAAAATATATATTTTTGTTTTTGAATTAAAATGATTGCTTTAGATGAAAAAATATTGCATCATTTTTACTCGATAAAACTTTAGTAAAAATGCCATTGTGACCTGTTTTAATTGCCATCTTTTAAAAATAATTAATTAAAATAGGATATTATTTTTAAAAATTCAATTCGTATGAATTAGTAGCAATAACTGTCCACTTCAAATGTACAGAAGCTTAAACTACATCTTTGGTTGTAAATGTCAATATTTTGCAGACGATTTTCGCTTCTGTGAAATAAATTCATAAATGAAGCTCCAACATGTGAAAACTTATTTTTAGTTTTAGGGAATTTACTTTAATCATGTTTTTGTGCCATCACTGCAAAATCAAATTTTTTTTATTATTATATAATGAGAAAATGTAACCCACACTATATTTCAGATATAAACAAACAGTTAAAATCTTGCTTAAGAAAAGAAAATCACTCATCGGATGAATTTATTAAGAAAATTTTAATAGATTCTGCATTCAATAGAAGGAAATGTTTTATGCATCTTGTAAATAACTATTTATAACTGTAAATATGCTATGTTCTGAACGCATTTGTTAACTATATTGAAGATAAAATTGCTTTTGAAGAGGCATTAGCTTTGGATGATAAATATCTTAGTTTATTAGAAAATAGGGTTGGCACAGTTTAAACCAATTGGTTTTAACCATTAAACCAAATGGTTTTTTTATAAGAAATCTAATGACATTTTCTTTTTTCCCTTTATAATTTACGTGTTTCAGATTATTGGACATAAATAATTTCTACTTTTAACACTTTATTTCAGTAATAAGTATTATACATAGTGGGTTTAGGTCTTTTTTTATGCATAAGATTAAACCAATTCGTTTTTTCTATAAAAAAAAAGCAATTTGTTTTTTAAAAGAAATCTAATGACGTTTTCTTTTTTTCTTTATAATTTACAAGTTTCAGATTATTAGATATAATTTCTATCGTTTTTTTCAGAAGAAATCTAATGACATTTTCATTCTTTCTTTATAATTTATGAGTTTCAGATTATTGGAATTAATAATTTCTACTTTTAACACATTATTTCAGCAATAAGCATTAGGTATATTGGGTTTATGTCATTTTTTAGGCATAGAATTCAAATAAGTACACATTGGTGAACATATCTATTGCTCTAAAGAGAAAACTTCAAACATGTGAATTGATCAAAGATAAAATAGATTCAATATTTAGTATAAAATATTTTAATTTTTTTAATAATGCAGAATATTTAACGCAATTAATAATGTAACACTGACCTTTTAAAATTTTGCACAAGCTGTAAAAGAAATTTTTCTTTTTTGGAGATTATCTTGAAGAATTAAAAGCAAAAACTTGTTGCTAGTTATAGCACTTTAATAATATTTTTTTTCCATCTGCTATTTGCTGAATCTAACGACTAAAAATGTTAACTTCAACTTGTCACTCAGAAAGAAAAAATCCTAAGTAGTATTTGTAATTAATTATTTGAATAATTGTGGAAAAGAATATTTATCAAACTACATCCAAATGTTTATTATTAGTAATCAAAAGATTGTTTATAAAGATTTACAGGGCATCAATGGTTCACTGTGTAGAACAGTTAAAACTTTCAACATAAGACTGTTTGCCAAAACTGTTTAAATTGAAAAATGAATTTTTTCAATTTTCAGCATAAATCCACTATAATTATTAAATTTAAATTATTTTAAATGAAATTATACTACTTATAAACCAATAATGAATGTTTTTATCAGTAAATATGCACGTATATGTCATAAGAAAGGATGTTTAAAAAAAAAAAAAAAACCCGGTTTAAACCAAAAAAAAAACGGTTTCTTGGTTTTTTCCCAACCCTATTAGTAAAACAAACTTTTTGTTACTATTCAAAATATCCTGTTTCTTGAAAGGCTTCAAAATTAAACTGCTTAGCATAAACTAAAAGATATAAAGCAAAACACCGTAACTGCAATATTTGATTTAAAAATTAGAAATGTTTTCTATTTATTTTGTATAATATCATTTAAATGTATTTATAATAATCAATAATTCACATTATACAATGAAAGTTCAAAATTTTCAAGGAAAGAGTATGTCAAAAAAGTAAACAATGAACTATGAATTAAAAAATTAAAAAACAAACAAATACAGGCAAGAAAAAACAGTCTGTTCTTCTTCAGAGGGAGGACAGACGAAACCTAGCCCCACCCCCTTACTTCAAAAAATGAAATGTTTTAGGTTTCTGAACGCCCACCAAACCTGCATTCAAAAATAACAACAGAAAAATATATACCAAATTTTCAAAAACAAAACTAATGATATGAAATATATGAAAAAAATCTTTACTATATAAAAAATCAGTGCAGTAGCTTATAAAGTATTTTAAAATAAATGGAGAGTTTGGCAAGCGTTCCCCCTGACCTAAAACAAAACGTTGGAATTAAGAACAATCATACCTGCTTCAAACTCTTGCCTGTAAAAACAACAAAATAACTAGAATGCTCTCTTCATGCATCAAACAAAACTTCAAATTGCATCAAACTTCAAAAGCCAGGTCTGCATTACTTTCCTGAAACTCGAAACATCCAGTCATACTCGTTCTAAAAATATAGACTTTAGAATAAAACTTTCATAAAGAATGTCAGGGAAGCATGCTATCAAATTACAAGCTACGCCAACAGTCCGCAGTGTTGCCAATTATTTTTTACAATAGTTTTTACATAATATCTTAAAAAATTAATTGGATAATTGTTATTATAAAAAAGATTTGCCGTAAATTTATAAACTTGCTTATAAAAATGTTTTTCATTATTACAAATTTTATAAAATCGAATTAGTTGATTAATTATTATATTTATATACATTTTTTTATGTAAGTTAGAGTACCAGTGTGGCATACTTCTTGTGAAAAAATTAAAACTGTTTCTTTTATCATATAAATCTATATTTACTGTATCATTCAAAATAGCAAAAGAAATATCCAAAAAATCAACATGATAATCGTCATCGTTTGCTTTCCTCTTTCCTTGAAAATTTTGAACTTTCATTGCATAATGTGAATTATAACTTGTGGCATTATATATGAGCTGCTTAAAGCGCCAATGGTGCTGCAATGTTTTCATGGTGAATTGACACTATAATAATCAATATATATTATTTTAATTTAAAAAAGCATTTTCTGTCATGTCTGTGATTTTTATTTACAATATGATAACCATATTTGTTGATAAATTCCAAATAGGAGAATGTAAACAAAGAAATGACCCAAAATCTGCTAATCTCTTGGCCCCAGTCTGTGCAGATTACAGGCAATTCACTGTGCTTAAATATCAGCTGGACTTTATAAGAGCTTATAAATATGGTGCACCAGAATTTGACATACCATAATTGTATGTTGTATTTACATTGAAATACATTTGATATTAACATTAATGTATTAAAAAATATCCTATATTTACAAGTAAATTTTTGAAATGTATGGTGAAATAAAACCTTTGAATTCTTTAACGTAAACTGATTCTTATTAGCTTTATATATCGTAAATACCGTTAATCCGCCCCCCCCCCCAAATGTGACGAAAAAATCGTACAATAGTTAGAGGGGAGCGCTTACACGGGATTTTTCCGCAATCGTTCAACAAAATTTATAGGAATGAATCATGATGAAACGAATGAATCGTTGAATAAATCATAAATTTTGATACTTGAAAAAATTTGGGTTTAAAAAAAAACGTAAAATCTGTCGAAAAAACGCAGAAAAAAGAGAAATTTGTAAAAAAAAAAGCCAAAACAAGCATGAAATCAATTAAAAAATCTCGAAAAAACGCACTTTTCATCAAAGATTTATGATTCATTCATTTCATAATGATTCATCTCATTCTCAATCGCCTTTGAGAATGGGGAGGGAGGGCGCTTTCTCGGGATTTTTTGAAAATTTCAAATTCTTTATAAAGTGAGAAGGGGGCGTTTGATCGGGAAGTGCGGATTAACGGGATTTTACAGTAATAGAACTCAAATAACCATACGAAATAGTTTTTTAATTATATTTAAACAACTATACACATTGCAATCTATTCTGTAGCTATTAAACAAGCATTTAACATTAGATTTTCCAAGTTTTAATTCTTTATAGTTCCTAAACTACTTGACTTAATGCTTTCCGCATGATATCCAAAAGTAACATTTAGCAAAAGATCTAAATATGTAGTGAAATTCTGGTAGTAGTATGGAAATTTTAATGTTATTTATAATTTCTATATGCAGATGACTCCTTAAGCAAAATTTATAAATGGAATTAATGACCTGGTGCTATTACAAATGAATGGCTCTGGTTTCATTATGAGGATTTCGGGCACAGTTAGCGACATATGGTTTGTTGGCACAATGTGGAATGTGCATTTTTTGGTCAAATGTTATAAACTCCCTTTAAAATACATCATTTGAAGCATTAATATGCATACCGAGTGATTCAGAACAATACTGCAAAAATTCACAAGGTGTTTGATTATGTTATAACAAAACAGCTTTTGTACAGGAAATTAGAGTTACAATTCTATTATCCAGTCAGAAGTACAAGGTATTTCATTCCAATCTAAAAACATGTTTTTGTTCCTAACTTTAGCAGGAATATTTTATTTAAATGAAACAGGGTCGGCAAGTTTTTGAGAGGGTTTAAACTTCTTGTCAGAAACCTCAAATTCTACACTGATCCGTAAAATTTCACATTAAATATCTGTCACACACATACAACATTTGATGTAATATTAAAATTTCACTATTACTGTATTATATATTATCATTTCCGGGGGAAAAAATCATATATCCAAAAATTTGGACTGTCTCCAAACTTGCTCAAATAGCAATGCTTCTGTTATCAAGCTTTGCTAGCTCAGCATCAATTGAGAGAGTATTTTCTAACTTTGGCTTCATACACTCTACACTCAGAAATCATTTGGGTGTAAATTAATGAGCTAAATTGGTTATGTGCTTTAGGATGGCTGGGGGATAAAACTGATTCAGATTATTAACTGGGTTATGCCATGGTAATTTACGTTATATTTAGAACAATTTACTGCAGTGATTTTAGTATTATAACACTAAAAAATATTCAAATGTAAAATTAACATGATTTGTCAATGAAACCTATCTTAGGGTCAATTTGGATGAAAATTACCAAAAAAATGATAATGAAAATTCCATTTTATACGGAAACTTAGATTTCTTTTTCAGTAATGGCAATTACTATAGTAAATAAAACTACCAAAATCTAAAAAGAAAATAACATTAAGATTAGGTAATTTTAATCTAAATTGGGCTTTAAATAAATTTAATTAGCAAACCATGTCAAATTTACATTTTTAATAAATTTTTTAGTGTGTTATATCAATAAATTACTGAAAATACTTTATATAATGTAAATTACCAAGGAATGACCCAACTGTACAAAATAATTTTTTTCTGTTTGAACATTCTAAAAAATAAAAATGTTTTATTGCAATTAAAATAATTTAATTTTTTTGTAATTATTAAATTTCATTAATTAATGTTAAATATAAAATTACTTAAATCTTTAAGATGTATTCAATGTTTTAAAGCGCATTACATGTTTTTGACGGTTTAAACCAATTTTTGACACTTGTCATGTCAAAATCCAGTTTCTGATGTCAGAAACCCAGCCCTTAAATGGAATCATGTGGAGAGGGAAATGATCTCCCCTTCCGGAGCAAACATCCCTTCTATCTTTCTCGCAAGTCGCTCAAACCCGAAACACCAAATAAATCCACCCAACTAAGAGCCTCCTAGCTTAAGTAAAAAAAAAGTTTCTAGAACTTTCCATAGCCTCAAACAATATTCCTTTGTGCACATAGAAAAAGTGTCGAGATTAAAACGACAGAATCGAAAGTAGTTAAAATTCGAATGTATTCCACAGACAATAATTTCTCAAAAAAAATAAATGATACGCAATAAATATAAAGCGCGAAGGAAAAAAAATAAAAACATTGATATTTTCGAACAAGTATGTTTTCGAAATAAATTTAAAAAGACGTTCTAAAAAGGTTGATAAAAACAGGGAAAAAGTCAGTTTTATTAGAAATTTTAAGAAATAAAATTTAATTAAGAATATTTTTAATTTGGAACCATTTTTTAGATTCACGCGTATTGGAATAAATGTTTTTTAAGGCAAATGAAGAATTCATATCTTTTCTATAAAGATTAACAGATTATATCTAATAACAGGATTTTAATTTAATAAGTCGGAATCGATACGGAATATAGTTAAAAGTAAATTAATAAAATATATGGTTATTTTTAATTTAGAACCATTTTTTAGATTCACGCGTATTGGAATAAATGTTTTTTAAGGCAAATTAAGAATTCATATCTTTTCTATAAATATTAATAGACTATATGTAATAACTGGATTTTAATTTAATAAGTCGGGATAAATACGGAATATAGTTAAAAGTAAATTAATAAAGTATAAGGTTAATTTTGACGGGAAAAAATTAAATTTTGTAATATCTATCTTTATTTTTTATTTTTACAAACTTCATTTAAAAGATCGGAAAAAAATATTTCGGAACCTTGGGGGTGGTCGTTAGACTCTGACAAAGCAATATAAATATTTGTTTTCTTTTTGGTGCATTTTTTAAGAGAAAGGTGAAAAAGGGTAATCTGACTTAGAATGAATAATAATAACTTAATGTAAATAATAGAGTGTTAAGAATTAAGAAAATATTTAATAGTTTAAGTATGTTTTGTAATAAATTTTTAAACATATTTTTAAAAATTCTTAGAATGGAAAAAATACAGCATGAAATGATGCAATTTTTGAATGAAATAAATTAGCGAACGTAATGAGTATTCCGATTGCGGAGCAACAGTATTTCGAAAATATTTAATAGTTTCAAATATGTTTTGACGTTGTTTTATGTTTTGTAATAATTTTTTTAATATATTAAAAAAAAATTCTTAAACGAAAAAATACAGGCGAAATGATGCAATTTTTAAAAAAACTGAAAGTTTTAAAAATTTACGATTTCTGTTCATCAGTTTTGTTTCGTGTAGTTTTTTTTTAATATTTTTAAAAATTCTCAAAAGGGCAAGATACAGCGCGAAATGATACAATTTTTGAACGAAAAGAAAACTACCAAATGTAATGCCTTCTTATAATGTGGAGTATAAATATTCTGAAAATATTTAATAGTTTTAAATATGGTTTAGCTTTGTCTTATATTTTGTAATAAATGTTATAATATATTTTTAAAAATTATCATAAAAAAATAGAGGCGAAATGGTGTAATTTTTGAACGAAAATGAAATTACCGAATGTAAAGAGTATTCCTAATGTGTTGTTATGAGTATTCTAAAAATATTTAATAGTTATAAATAATGGTGATTTTTGTCCATCTATATTGACATTGTGTTACGTTTCGTAATAATTTTTGAATTATATTTTTAAAAAATTTTAGAAGGCAAAATAAAGCACGAAATGATGCAATTTTTGAACGACAGTAAAATTACCGACTGTAATCAATTTTCCGAATGTGGGGTATGAATATTTCTAAAATATTTAATAATTTCATTACTTTTCTTTTTTTTAATTATTTTATGTTTTGTAATATTTTTTTTAAAAATTCTTAGAAGCGAAAAATACAGCGCAAAATGATAATATTCTGAATAAAGTGAAATTACCAAATGTAATGAGCATTCCGAATGTGAGGTATGAGTATTCTAAAATTATTTAATAGTTTTAAGTATGTTTTGCAATAAATTTTTTAAGGAATTTTTTAATTTTCTTAGAAGGGAAAAATTCTTCACCAAAGAATGCATTTTTTGAACGAAAGTGAAATTATCGATTGTAATGAATGTTGCGAATATGGGGATATAAGTATTCCGAAAATATTTTACATATGTTTTCACATTATTTTATGTTTTGAAACATTGTTTTAAAAAATATTTTTAAAATTTCTTAGATGGGAAAAATACAGCGATAAATTATACAATTTTTGAACAAAAGTGAATTTACCGAATATAATGAATATGCGGTATGTGGGGGGCGCAGCCCCCGACCCCCCTGTAGCTATGTCCCTGAATGAAATGAATTTTGAGTTTTTATCAGTCCAGGTATGAGGACTTGATGTGGGACAGTCTACTATATTGCATGCACACATACACATACGTGTCTGTATCGAAAACAAAATACCCTCATAGCATGCATAAAAATAGTGTCGTCACTGTGAGTCACTCTGGTCACATCACATTTGTCACCAAAATACCACCACTCATTGACGTCACATTGTGTTACTTCACAACGACGTCGAGTGACGTCACCATGCCTTACGGGTACTCAAGTTTTGTTCTACCTAAAGATATATAATATGATAACTTAATGCATGAATTTTTGTACTGCTAAACGAAATGAAACATATCAAATCTCATATTTAATTCTGAATTAAAATTTAGTAAAAGATGTGTTATTTTATTTGTTTTTTTTTTCTTTTAGATTCAAAGGTAGCTAAAACTTTTTTAGAGAAATTCCATACATCATTTCCTTGGATGAAAATGGTCACAATCTCTTTACACTGATGTTGTAAAGAAGTTTCTGTCATTTTACGAAACAAAGCTTTTTTACTCAAAAAAAATGTCATCAATTAAAGAAGAAAATTTTAACTCAAGTGAGCAACACTTTGTTTCTCAAGATGCTGGTAAAGAAAAATATTCTTCTATTAATATAAGAGAATTGTGAGATATGTTCCAAAGTATTTCCTCTTAATCAGCATCTAAGAAACCATCTCTTCATGCATACAGGAGAAAAACCTTTTGCTTGCGAAGTATGTTCCAAAAGATTCATTGATAAGAGTACTCTAAAAAGACATCTGTTGATACATACAGGTAAAAAAACCTTTGTTTGTGAAATATGTTCCAAAGCATTTTCTCTGAAACATCACCTAAAAAGTCACCTCTTCACTCACTCTGATGAAAAACCCTTTGTTTGTGAAATATGTTCCAAAGGATTTAATAATAACAGTACTTTGAGAAACCATCTTTTGATGCATACAGGTGAAAAACCTTTTATTTGTGAAATATGTTCGAAAGGATTTTCTCATAATAGTAGTTTAAGAACCCATCTCATGACACATACAAAAGAAAAACTCTTTGCTTGTGAAATATGCTCCAAAAGATTTTCTCAAAATAGTAGTTTAAGAACCCATCTTTTGATGCATACAGGACAAAAACCTTTTATTTGTAAAATATGTTCCAAAGGATTTTCTCAGAATGATCATCTAAAATCTCATCTCTTGACTCATACAGGAGAAAAACCCTTTGTTTGTGAAATATGTTACAAAAAATTTTCTCAAGATAATGATCTAAAAAGACACTTCATGACTCATACCGGCGAAAAACTCTTTGTTTGTGAAATATGTTCTAAACGGTTTACTTTGAAGTGTAGTTTAAAAGCCCATCTCTTGACTCATACAGGAGAGAAACCCTTTGTTTGTGAAATATGTTCCAAAGGATTTTGTATGAGTAGTAATTTAAAATCCCATCTCTTGACGCATACTAAGAAGAAAGCCTTTGTGTGTGAAATATGTTCCAAAGCATTTTCTCTGAAACATCACCTAAGGAATCACCTCTTCACTCACACTGATGAAAAACACTTTGTGAAATATGTTCCAAAGCATTTAAATATAACAGTACTTTGAGAAAACATCTTTTGATGCATACAGACAAAAAGTCTTTTGTTTGCTAAATATGTGCCAAAGGATTTTCTCAGAATAGTAGTTTAAGAACGCATTGTTTGACTCACTTTTGAGATGAGAAATCCTTTCACTTGTAAAAAATGTTTCAAAGGATTATTTAATAACCATTATTTAAAAAAAAAATTGGGTCATACCAAGTAGACTTTTTTTAAAAATCTCTTTATTTTTATTTTGAGTATGAACCCTGTATATGTCGTTGCATTTTTTATTAGCACTTTTATGTTTTAACATATAATGATGTATGTTAAAAAAAAATAAACTTCTTCTGTGGCTTTGTGTTTCTTTAATAAAAAGCAAATAACTGTTTACATATTCATTATATTTCAGTAAACGCTTATTTAAATCTCTTTTGGTAGTTTCATTTAATTTTTTGTCACTGTAAATTAATTTTGTCCTAAATTAAAAAAAATAAAAAAATTAATCTCCCATGACAGAATTAATTGTATCTAAATATCTTATGCAATAGTAAAAGTTTATTAAAGTAACACTTTTTAAAAAATATGAGAAGTGTGTTTAATATATTTTTACGGAAACAAAATCTTACTTGTTAAATTTTCTTCTTTAAAACTATCTCAAGGATATAAATAAAACTTACATCATTACCATGTATTTTTTGCACCCATCATGAGCTAATTATTTTTTAAAAATAAAAATACGTATATGTCAACCTCTGGTTTAATAATTACATTTTGAACCAGAAATTTAATTAGGGAATAGTAATAAGTAGTGAAGGAGCAGATAATTACACTATTAAGTGTTAAAATAGATGTGAAAATAAAAATCACAATTTTACTAAATAGTGCAGAAATTGTTGTAAAATCAAAGCCATACAAAAATCAAAATTAAGATAATTGTTGTTTAGATCTTCATCAAGGAAAAGCTATTATATTGTTTTTAAAACAGAGAAACTTTTAAATCTCACGACAATTTTAATTTGATATTTGTATAGCTTTTAGACTTCTGAACAATTAGTACAACATTTAGTAAAACTGTGATTTCTATTTTCACGTTTATTTGTAGAACTGTGTAGTTTTCAATTGCGTTCCATATATAATGCAAGGAAGGGACATTTGACTAAAAAAATTTTCTGGTGCAAATATGTTTTTATGTGAAAAAAACAGAGGTTGGCAAGTATGTAAATATTTAATTCAGTATTTACTTGGTATGTTGACCCGAATCATAAATAAAGATTAGGTATGCTAAACAATAATGCACTTTGTTTCTAAGACCCTTTTTTGCTTCCTATTTGGCACCTGTTTCATTTCAGAAATTTAAATGGCTTAGTCGTATTATCCCCTATAATCAATTAGAGGATATCTGGTGGATATGCCACTTTTAACCAAAAATGGCTCCAGTTATTTTGATGAATTGTATTTTGCCGTTTTGAGGTACGAGAAGACCTCAAGTCTATGTGAACTGTTTAAAAAAATTGATTAATTGGTCATTTTTGGTACCTCTAGGAGTCACTGCATTTCAAGTGGAAATGGCTGTAATGATTTTGACGAAATTTTGTATCTGCCTTTTATCGAGGAAAACCATTGCGCTAGGTCAGATGTTTGAAAAAAGTGGTCGAGCCTATGGAAGAAATACACTTGAATAGGAACGACGGTTCAAACAGCTATGAAGTTGTCGAAATGTTGGCTGAAAGTAAAGTTGCAAAGCTGGCAACATTTGTCCTGATGTGTTTTTGGCTAATCCTACCGTTTTGAGCTATCAGAAGACCAAAATGTTCCTGGAAATTTATGAATAGGTCATTTATTTAGTACTGGAGATCAAAGTATTAACATGTATAAGATAGAAGCATGCATAGTCATGCTAATACTGATATTTTACTGTACATGAAAAATGAAGCATTGCAGCGCAAGCAATTATGTGATTCACACCAAAATCTATTTAGCAACAACTTATGTCAACTCATAATTGAACCTGAAATTTGATGAAAATCCGTGCATTAGTTTTTGAGAATTGCAAAATCTTTTTTAAAAATCTGGCACATGTTGCGTGATGTACACCAAAATCTAATTAAATAATTTTTTTTATCAATACTAATTTGATTTAAAGTTTGATGAAAATCGATGCTCTAGTTCTTGAGACACAATTATTGCAATATCGTAAAAAATTCAACATAGCATCGCCATCTTTAAGACGATTTACACCAAAAACTAAATAACACTAGTGTATAATAAGGACTAACTTATCTGAAGTTTTGAGAAAATTCGTGCATTAATTCTTGAGATAGAGCTATTTCAATAATCATGAATAATGCACCCTGGTAGTGCCATCTGTTGAGCGCTTTGCACCAAAACCTAATCTGCACCTTCAATAATCATGATTAATGCACCATGGCAGTCCCATCTGTTGAGCGCTTTGCGCCAAAACCTAATCTGTACCATGCTACATAAAGAACTTACAAAATCTAAAGTATTATGAAAATCCATGCATTAGTTCTTGAGGTATGGCTATTGTAAAACTTGTAAATAATGCTGCATAGCAGTGCTACCTGCTGAGCGATATGCACCAAAAACTAATCTGAACTAGTTTATATCAAGATCTAACAGACTGTTAAGTTTTGTGAAATTCCGTGCATTATTTCTTGAAATAGAACTGTTGCGATAATCATTAATAATGCACCATGGCAACGCCGCTTTCTAAGCAATTTGCACCAAAACGTAATCAGCACTATCATATATCAAGTACTAACAAAATCTAAAATTTCATGAAAATCCATGTATTAGTTCTTTTGATATGGCTGTTGTGGAAATTGTAAATAATGGTGCATAACAGCGCCATTTGTTTATCGATGTACACCAAAAACTAATCAATTCTCATTTATATCAAAGCCTAACAGAATCTAAAGTTTTGTAAACTTCTGTGCATTAGTGCTTGAGATAGAGTGCCTTCAAAATTTATGTCGCATACAGACAAAGTGATAGACAGATCTTTGAAAAAAATGTTTTTCGAGTTCTCAAACCTCTAAAACGTGTAAATCCGTCGATATAAATTTTCGAAAATTTTCACGAACCCAATACTTACTTCTTGTAAAGATAGACGAAAGTAAAAAGCGGAAACACTGTTTAACACATTCCAATAGTTTTTTTTATAAATATACTTTCACTTTCGGAACCAGTTTTGAAAGTGAAAGTAAATACTTTGAAAGTGAAAATAAATATAATATATAAGTGAAAGTAAATGTAATCAGCAATATGAGTTGGAAAAGGAAACAATAGCCTTTGTAGAGATTGACCACAGTTATCCAGTGTAAAAAACAATTAAAGATATTGAAATACAATCAAGTTATTTTTAAAAAAATCACCCATAGAAATAACATTTCCAGAGGGTCTTTCCACATGAGTGAAGTGGTTCCTTACTAAAACATAACTACATGGCTTTCTACGTCATTTCTATGAATCTCAAAGATCTTGTTAATTGATTTTTTTTAAACTGTGCATCGTAATTTTTATATAAATTAGATGTATTTATTAATGAATTAGTTATTTTCATTTGCGTGTTATTAGTCTAGTTTGAAGTAAACTCCTTTATTCTGAGACTTATTGAAGTTGTGGTTTTATGTGTTCCTTTGTGTGTTGCTCTTTTATAATAAAATCTCCATTTGATGTTTCAGACACCGTTCCTACAAATGAACTTCTTTGCAATCATAGATCAGGAATGACTAGATAACGGATCTCTTTGTTCGCTTCGTGGATTCTTGAAGCAAGTAATTCCGAGATTTTCTCGCCAAAAGGGAGACTTTTTACGGTGATTCCTTCTTGGCAATTTCTGCTTTTATTCTCATAATAAAAGAAACATAACGCAGTCGGTGGCTGGTTGGATCGGCGGGAGAAACAGGTTAGGTGCGCATTCTCCCCACCATCACGTGATGGTGGGGAGGTGGGTCGATGCTTCAAGAAAAGGTTCCTATCTCTGAGTCCAGTTATATGACAAGCTTATGTGTGCAATCTTCAGAATAACTTTCTATCATGATCAGTTTTATGTTTCATTAAAAAAATTTTCGTCATAAGTTTATTTGGTACCCGTCGAACAAAAAATTATCACCAAACTATAAGATTAAATGCCAATAATGGATGATCGTGAATGTCACATTCAATGACATTAAATGCGATTCACGTGTTTAAAATGTCATTAAGTGATTTTTATTTCGACTTTTTATTAATATTTTTATTAATATTCTTCTAATTTTTTGTTTTTTCGTTATTTAAAATAAAAATTATGTCAACATGCATAATTTGGCTATTAGTTTGGCGATTTGTATAATTTGGCGAAATTGATCGACGGGATAACCTAGAAGTACCGTTTTTAGGTGCGTTCGTAATTATGTAAATACGTAGCACCTATTGTTTTCGCTCAGTCCGTCCGTCTGTCTGTCTGTCCGCATATAACAACGCAAAAACTACCCAACCGAATCGTTTGAAATTTAAAATACATAATTATTACGTAATTTTATCGAGTCATTTCAAATTGCATGAAAATCGGATGGATAGATCAATTACAGGGACAATCAAAAGGATTCCGTTACATTACGGTCAATGGGGAAAAAAGTTCCAAATGCATTTTAATCGTTTGAAATTTAAAACGTATATTTATTACATAATTTTGTCGAGTCATTTCAAATGTTATGAAAATCGAATGCATAGATTGATTACAGGGACAATCAAAAGTATTCCGTTACATTACAGTGAATGGGGGAAAAAGTTTCAAATGCATTTTAATCGTTTGAAATTTAAAACGTATATTTATTACATAATTTTGTCGAGTCATTTCAATTGTTATAAAAATCGAATGCATAGATCAATTACAGGGACAATCAAAAGGATTCCGTTACATTACGATCAAAGCGGCAAAAAGTTCCAAATGCATTTTAATCGTTTGAAATTTAAAACGTATATTTATTGCATAATTTTGTCGAGTCATTTCAAATGTTATGAAAATCGGATGCATAGATTAATTACAGGGCACAATCAAAAGTATTCCGTTGCATTACGGCCAATGGGAAAAAAAGAGCTTCAAATGCATTTTAATGGTGTTACACTCATTTGAACATAATAGAATTGACATGAATCTGTGAAATATGTCGTAAAAAATACATTTTGCACAATCTGTGATACAAAGAATATTTATTATTAAATTACAGAGCCACACAAATGTATTCCACTAAATAATGTTATAAGGGGAAACATTGTTTGGGGCGTGTTTTAATTGTATTTAACTACTTCACATTTTATGAATAAGATATACGTTAATGACGTATAATAAAAATTACTCCCTGCATATTTACAGGAACACTAAGATTTCGACCACTATACTGTATCCAAAGTACGCTCTACTATATCAGCAAAATCTGAATATTTTAAAACTTCGTTAACCTGCGAACGCACCTCATTTGCTACGCTTCACGTGCAATTTCCAACTTGTTTTAAATCATGGTAGCATTCCTGGTGAGATATTTTATAACTAGGATAGCACCGCCAGTTGTTGATCAAAGAAAGTCAGTGCTATAGGGTTTTCATTATATATATTTTCTTTTTATGTTTTAGAAGTAAACTAACATAATTGCTACAAGTGTTAATGAATGTGCTACAGAGAACAAAAAGAAAATCAACTGAAATTAACACTCTCTCTACTAAAAATGTGGTCAATTTGACCTCATCTAGGCATTTTACAGTTTTTTCTCACTAGAATATGTATAATAAAATTATTTTCTTGGAATTATTCTACAAAAGTCTCTTTCTTGATGACTATATATTTAGTAAGTTAACACCATTACATTTTTCGTTAATCTGTAGAAATTGCGAATTGAATCACATGGACCTTATCTTAAGCAATCACGGAATAAATAAAAACTTTCTATCATTTATCACATTTCAAGAGAAAGAAATAAAATTTTGTAATTCTGCCACATGTCGTTCGCTTAGGGTACAGCGTTACCATGCAAGCGAGTGTAGGCCCCGCCTCATTTCGTTATTTCTTTGTTCTTATGTTTCGCTGTGTGTAAATTTCGCCATTCAATGAAATGAAACGTCGCATTATGAGCATTATAATTACTTTGAGGATCATAAATTACCTATAGGGTCAGACCTTTTAGAATTTCAAGCATTTCAGCGGTGTTTTGAATTTGGAAAGTTTCAGCGTTTGTTAAAAATATTCTACAATACAAGTATTTGGAGACAGAGATTCTACGATATTTTATGCTCTTATTGTGAAATTTTTATCTTAGCTATTGGTCTTGATGGCTACAGACAGAAAACTCTTAAAATTAAGACATAATATTTATGGAATTTTATGTAAAAATGTACAGGATATAATTTCGTTCAGGCATTTGGGACCCGCGTTTATTTAAAAGTACAAGAATTCGAAAACAAGTTATAAATTTTGAGAATGAAATAAAGAGTGATTTTTGCCACGCAAAACAAATAAAATATTTTTTTTTCTCTTATAAGAAAGATCGAAAAGATGTTTTCCCACCCAAGGAAAAATACAGGAATATATTGCATTTGAGGGAAAACGTATGGGGTTATACTTATCCTCTTAAACCTGAACATAACATAACTCTACAAATCTATATTTATTGCTTTTGCATAATCGAAATGACATCATAGATAATGGAAAGAATCATTTTTTAGAAATCAGTGCTTTAGGGAACTGGTAATTTAGGTTTACAAATATGGATACAAAAGTACCAATCCCCTTAAAACATCAGTTTAACTGTCAGTAATATAAATTTACTTAATAACAAAAGAAGTTGGAAATTGCACGTGAAGCTTAGAAATCAATCAGTAATCAATCTTATAAAATTATAAATAGTTAATTATAATTAAAATGCGCAACAAAAAATGTTCTCTCTATTCTCATTATGTAATGGAATAATTTTGTGTGGCCTTGTAAATCAATAACAAATGTTCTATGCACCACAGAGTATGCAAAATGTATATGATTATATGTACTTTATGATGCATATCAACATTATTGTGTTCGAATGAGTGTAATATTATTGAAATGCATTTGAAACTTTTTTTTTTCATTGACTGTAATGTAACGGAGTACTTTTGATTGTTCCTGTATTTGATCTATGCATCCTATTTTCAAAAAAACTGAAGTGGGTTGACAAAATTATGTAATAAGTATGTAATTTAAATTTCAAATGATTAAGATGCCTTTGCAACATTTTTCCCCTTGACCGCAATGTAACGGAATACTTTTGATCGTCCCTGTAATTGATCTATTTAACCGATTCTCATAAAATTTAAATGACTCGACAAAATTATGTAATAATTATATATTTTAAATTTCAAAAGATTCGGTTGGGTAGCTTTTGCGTTGTTATATGCGGACAGACAGACGGGCGGACTAAACAACAACTATAGGTGCTACGTATTTACATAATTACGAACACACATAATTAAGGTCTTTAAACAAGTAAATGATCAGCAAATCTTCAAGATTTTTTATTGTAAAGAAAGCATTTAAGTTAAATAATCATGAATATTTTTTACTTTCTTAGGCCACAATGTCTTTAAGGTATTTTCAAACCTCGGATGAAAATAATATTTATTTTATGAGGTAATATTCATCAGTGCTGACATTTATTGATTTTGTTTCAAAGCAAAAAACATTCAGCTGTATAGAAGTTAAGTATAAATGCAAAAAATTCGAACAGTTTAGTTTTTATGAGGAAAAGAATGGAGGTACACATTTGTGTACCTCAGGTCTGAAGAGGTTTTTATTTATAGGAAAGCCACTGTGCATTTTAAATTTCTAGGGACGTAGATGTTCAGGTGGTGGAAGTTTTCTCGATTGGTCTCAGAAAAGGGGGGATATTGAAATGTATAGAAGGTAGAAAGCTATATACACGAAAATACAGAGTTTTTCCACAGGGATTTCATATATTGGACTTGTGTAGTTTTGAGTAATTGAGATCATAAACGGATTTTAAAGGTTTAAATTGCTACGATGAAGTTAAAGAAGTTAAGGGATTCATCCTATTAACGCTGAGCAATTTTTATATGTATTAATCCTAAATAAATTTTAAATTTTAAAAGGTTTAGTTTCATTGCAAGTAAAGTTTACGGACATTCTCTAACATTTAAATAATACATTTTTAAGTTTTAATTTAATAAAATAATGTTTCTTAAAAGGGTATTACATCCTGTATTTGGGTAATTTGTTACTTATGTTCAAACAGAATCTTTCATTTTATTATTTATCCTATACGTTCAGTGACCATCTAAACTATGAAGTAAAGGGTGAAATGAGCACCCCAACAATAAGCATTTTAGAAATATTTCGATCTTAGTACTCCGAGGATTAAATAGCAACAAAATTATAAATAAATGGTTTTTTATCCCAGGAGAATGCGCGCATTCTCATGGTGTAAATGTTTTTTATTTTGTCTTCAATATTAATACAAGATGTAATCGTCACATGTTATGTGTGTTTGTTATGTCATTGAGGGATTTTGAAGTCGATGTTTCATTTCTGTTTTTATCAATATTTTGCTATTTTTGCTGTTTTTCTGTTATCTAAGATAAAAATAACATCAATTGTAACCTGGTGAGCAGTCTGGCCGTTTACATAATTTTGTGAAATTGGTCGATAGGATTTCATTGTTAGATGGGCGGAAGTGATAAATCAAAGCAATATTCCTGTCGCATTTTTTCCCTATTTCAATATTTTTTTAATGTAATCGATTCTTTAATCTTTATTTAAAATATAACAATTATATTTAAAATTGAAACATTTCAAATCAATGGCTTTTACTTATTTTTTTTAAAGGAAAAAAATAATAATACAGCAACACATGACACTTAGTTTGGTACTATACTTAGTTATCCCGTCGACCAAAAAACTATCGTAAAAATCTACGATTAAAATGCCAATAACGGCTAACTTTACATATCAATTCACTTGATATTAAACACAAAACACATATTTGTTACGTCAACAAGTGATTTTAAATGTGACCTTTTATTTGCATTTTTATTATGTTTTACTATTTCATTTTTAAAAATAAAATTTATGTCAGTTTGTAGCTAGGCTTATAGATTGGCGATTACTATAATTTTGCGAAATTGGTCGACTGGATAACCAAGTAGTACTCTTAATTTCAATACCAAAACATTGTTTTAAATTACCACGCAGAAAATAAAAAATGTTAAATGGTGAGTTAAAAGATGCTGTTGGTGAGATTTGCATCTGGCTAACATTAAAGTACCAAGAATGCTTTACTATCATGGGAACTTTATGTAGTTTTATTTAATAAAAAAGAACTCAATTTTTTAATCAAAAGGTAACTTTGCATTTAAAAATTGAAGATGTATACGATAGTCACATGATTTGGACAGTTATAATATAAATGAAATAATAGCGATGGAACAGTATTTTCCGATTTATACCCTGCAGTTGGCTATAATATAAAAATGTCCAACTGACATAGAAAAAATCGAAGAGGTCACCCCAAAATTATTGATGACAGTCACATGATTGGGCTATCAGTATAGAGATGATACAAGACAATACTGATCTATCAAAAATAATTTTTGTATATGACAAAAATAAAGGAGAAGCATACAGAATTGACACGCAAAAGAAACAAGAGTTTACAAGTAAAATTCATGCCTGATTAACTTATAAAACTATTATATATGAACTGAGTAAATATGGCAAACAATAATTATTGACATAATTTTAGAAAAATACTCAGGTCCTGCTGGATGCAAAGAATACATGAAAAATGAGACATGCTTCATCGAAAAAAAGCTTATCTTTTGAAAGTTTTTTAAGAAAAACAAATAAGCAACATTTTTTCCCCTAGAAAAATATTTTTAGCATATTTGTCATTAATTTTTAAAAGTTTTACTGCAATACAGCTTTTCCAGTTGTGTAACATATTTGAGGTACAATTTATCCTTTTCGGATCTAAGTTTTAATTTTAGGGGAAAGTCACTTTACTGTAAAATAACAAAAATTAAAACAATCAAAAAGTTTTACTGAAAACTAATGAACAGGTCTGGAGTTATTAGCTTTTTATCAAAACGACAACTGTGACAATTATGGAAAAATATTACAATTTTTATTATTTTTTTTACTAAATGCTAAAACAGAAGAGATGTGATAACAGTAAATGCAATGAGCCATACAGGGTTCATATACAGAATTTTAACAACAAAAATACAAGAGATTTTTAAGCGGTATCTGTATAATATGAGACAATTTTTTAAAATAATAGTTATCAGATATCATTCGGAAACATATAGCACAAACAAAGCATTTTCTCCTGTATCAATCACGAGATGTCTTTATAGTTCACAATGTCTAGAAAATTCTTTAGAGCGCATTTCAGAAGCATAAAGATTTTAACCTGCATGTGTCAGGAGATGCCTTCTTAGATTACCACTAAGAGAAAATCTTTTAGAGCATAGTTCACAAACAAAAGGTTTTTCTTCTGTGTGAGTCAAATAATGTTTTCTTAGAGTACTCTTACCATTAAACCCTTTGGAACATATTTCACAAACAAATGTTTTTTCTCCAGCATGAATCAAGAGATGCCTTCTTAGATCACTATTCTGGGAAAATCCTTTGGAACATATTTCACAAACAAAAGGTTTTTCTCCTGTATGATTCAAGAAATGCCTTCTTAGACTACTATTCTGAGAAAATCTCTTAGAACATATTTCACAAGAAAAAGGTTTTTTCCCTGTATGTGTCATGAGATGAGTTCTTAAATGACCATTTTGAGAAAAACCTTTGGAACATAGCTCACAAACAAAAGGTTTTCCTCCTGTATGTGACAAGAGGTGTTTTCTCAAAGTACTGTTATCATGAAATCTTTTTGAACATATTTCACAAACAAATAGATTATCTCCTGCATGAATACTTTTTAGATGTCTTCTTAAATGACTATTTTGAGAAAATATTTCAGAACATATTTCACAAATAAAAACTTTATCTCCTGTATCAATGGAGGAATATTTTTCATTATTCCCAATTTCAGGAACAATGTGCTGTTCACAGGAATAATTACTTTCTTCCATAATCAATGACATTTTCTTGTGTGACAAAGTTTTGCTTTGGATAATAACAAGAACTTCTTCAAAAAATCAGTATTTATCTGATTGTTGCTATTTTCATCCAAGGAAATGAATGATTGAACTTCAGCGAAAAAGTTTTATCTGACTTTGAGTCTGAAAACAGAAAGAAAAATATAATAAACAAAACACTTTTAAACAAACTGCACTAAATTTTAATTCTGAAACAAATAGCCAATTTTACAAATTTCCTGTCCTTAAACGGCACAAAATTCATACATTAAATTATCACATTATGTATTCTTAGACATGCGACTTGACTCGACTGTAGAAAGATACGTCGAAATGTTGATCCTGTTGCATCTACATCTTTTTCCATAGTTTATGAGATAGAGGTCTGTACATATACAATGTTTTCACTTTAGAGGGGAAGAGGGGGATGTCTGGCAATTGACATTGTGTGATACCTCTAGTGGGAGTTGATTATTCTTTTGACGCAGGTATAATTTTGGATTCAGCCAATTTTGTGATGTGACACACAAAAACTCTGAAAAAGTTGTGGCTTGAGAGCGAAACTTTCAGAACTGTTTTTGAAGTAACAACTACTGACTGTTAAACAAATTTTGCAATAATTTTCGAATGTGCAATTTTTTTTAATATTTTGCATGTATGCAGGGTATTGAGGTTTTTTTTTATTAATGCAATAAGATGGGTTTGGAACAAGTTAAAGGCCAAAGTGTTGTGCTTTAAACATTCTGAAATGAATATGTGATTGAGATGCTCAAGAATGTTGCTATCTGTCTTATAATATACTATAAAAAGAATGAATAGTAACTTGGGTCCAAGGATAGGACTGTACCCCATCTTGTATGACAAAAGCACAATTTTCAGAAAAATAGCAAGTTATCAAAATTTATACTCTTTTTAAATTAGAATTTCAAGTAAATAAAAACTGAAAAACTTATTAAAACGCCATTATTTTTTTAATCTTTATTTTAAATTTTTTCTAATGATGTTTTAAGATTTTACAGTTTTTATTGTTTTCCACCAGTTTCAACTTATATTCTTTGTAATTACCTCAGAGTAGAGATATAGAACTCCTTATTTTTAAGTATAAGGAACCAGTTACTTGAAAAGTTTCAATTAACATTTTTCATTAAAAAAGTAATAGCTCGAAATCTCATATTTTCTCCATCTTGAAATTTTGCATATTTGTAGCCAAAAAGTAAAAGATTAATAATTTCATTTCTGAAAAAAATTATAAATTGTGTTTAATAAAATTTAAATTCAAAAATTTTGTAAATTTGTAAAAAAAAAAAAAAAAAAAAAAAAAAAAAAATTATTCAAAACAGTTAGTGTTGCAAACAATTAGTGTTGCATGGGTTATAACCCATATAAAAGAGCTCTCAAATATGATATAACTCAACTGTCTGGCCCAATTTGTTAAAAAATTGTAGAGGATTTTGCGATTAAAAATTTCATTAAATTTTGCCATACATAAAATTCTGATAGAAAAAAAAATAAATAAATAACAAGGGGAAAAAATTAAAAAATTAGATTTTTCATATATTCCATGGATGCAAGGTATAAATCAAAAATTATTGTCTGAGCGAAGCAAAGGCTAAAACTCAGTGCAGTATAATTTTCTGGACATAAGCAGCTACGAAACGATATTAAAAGTGAAACAAAATTCTTTCATCAAGCAAATCTCAAAAAGTACTTGTTGGATTTCGATTATGTGTGTACCAGAAGGTACCTATGAAGGTAACCTACTGAATGCACATATACTATGAAAAATTGGTTCCAAATAGTTTTAAAATTATACTTTAAAAAACTGATAAAAAAGCACTATATTTATTTGCTTATGTCACAGAAATTTGGTATGCGTCAATTTCATCTATTGGATGTTTTTGTAGACAACCGAATTGGACTATATGGAATAAATACAAAACATTTAGGCATAGTGAAAGGAGGTGGACATTTACAACATTTATGCATGCAGTAATACTTAATTACATAAAAATATATTACAATTTAATCAAGCAGAGGGAAAAATCTGATCTTTTTTTTTCCTCTTTAAAAAAAATGGCGTAAAAAACTTTGATTTAGAGATAATCTTACAATAGGAAATTTAATCGCCAAATGAATATTTTATATTTCGAAAATTAGAAACAATTACAGAATAGCTTCTTTAATTTGGATTGAAAACATTGAGAAAAATCAATTCAAAATGCTCAAAAAAGAATTTTTTTTTTTAAATTATGTGTTCTTTATGCAGTGAAGCCGTCCATTGTAAATTTTAAAAACAACATGTGTAGGATTTTTTTTTTAATTGCGATTTCTGGTGTATGAATACTTAATAAATAATGCATATCACAAGATTAATAGACTTATCATGAGAAATATTGAAAAACTAAATTCTAAAACAAACAAAAGAAAAAACATAAGACTTACAATTATAATTTAAAAAGCAACCTTATAATTAAAGTAACATATTTAAGACTGTGATATATAACGCTAATAATATAAAAAATTAAATATTAAGCAATTATAAATGTCAAAGTAAGTCACAAGTTAAATACTTAAAAGAAATAACAATAAAAAAGTCCGATTTTGTGATATTTTTGCGACATTTTATTATCTTTGGAAAAATAAAAATAAATTTAATTACTATTAATCATGAATTTTTATAACTTAAATTAGAAAAAGACACCTAAATAAATTACAAATGTAATTTAGAGGGTTTTTACAGTTTTAAAATTGAAAAAAAAGTTGTGTTATTATGTAATCTTTTCATTTTACTAACCATTTTCTGAAATTCATTTATATATGAGTTATGGCGCCATCTATTATCTCAAAATAAAAATAAATAAATGTACAGAAGTGTCCGGATTACAGAAATTTCTAGATTACAGAAGTCCGGATTAAAGATGTTATATTGTATACTTATTCTATCTTCATGAAAAAACATGAATTTAATCATACTCATATTAACATAAATTACAAACTAAAATAATATATGGAACTGAAATAAAACTAAAAAAGTCAATTTTTTTCTTTTCTAACTTAGCTGAATGTACCATTGTTTACATCTGTAAATTATGTGTGGATTTTAGGGTTACGGATTTGAGGGAGTCTATTTTATTTGGGATGATATAAAGATTTTCAGGGTTGCATATTTGAGAAAGTATACAATACTTTAAATTTTTTTTAATAGATTAAAAATCATAGGAACAATAATTTTATTATGATATAATGAAGGGTTGAGAAATTCTCTGCTAACCTCATATAATAAGAACTTTTAGTTGTACTTACCTACACTATGAATCCAGATATGATAAATTAACAAAAATGAGTGTCTTTTGCCAATTTTGTTATTAATTTCTAATCACGTACCTTTAATAAATAGAAAATATTATTAAAAATGGCAAACAATATAAAAGCAAACTAAAATAATAAAACCAGTTATTTAGCATACATTTATTAAATACAGAAAAATTATTAATCAAAAGAATTATAAATATAAATTTATTAACTCCCTCAAATCCACACAGCTTGGGGCCAGAGGTTTTGTGGATTTTAGAATTTTGCAGATTTCTAGTCATTGCTTTATTTACATTTTTTAAGCAATAATTCAAATGTTATTAATAATGCAATTGAAACTATAATGAATGCTAAAAATATAAAAATAAGTAATGAAGTAAAATAATAAAAATTTAGGTATAATTTTTAAAATATTAAAAGAAAAGGTTAAGTTAATAATAATCAATAATGTGTGATTATTATGATTCATTATAAAGATAAAAAGTATTTTTCCTAAATTATTCAATGCAACTTGCCTCATAAAGGTATATTACTAATTCACATCAAAATTATAAAATAAGAAAGTTTTATTTCAGGTTTAACCAGACTTTATAACAAAAAGGTTTAATTTATACACAAATATATTTAATTAGAAGATTATCATTACTAAAAATATCAGCAATATCTCGATTTTTTTTTTTTTTTTTTTTTTTTTTTTTTTTTTTTGAAATAAATTTATTTTTTCTTCATGAACAAACATGAATTCTGTAATGATAACAAAAGTTACAAATTAAAATATGTATGGAATTTTTATGAACAAAAAAAGTCAAATTTTGTCCCTATATCTGAAGTGAATGATTCATTGTTTACATTAAATACATTACATTCATAAATTATGAGAGGATTTGAGGAAGTCTACTGTATGAATATGGGTTATTCTCTGCAATAGTGCAAAAAGTGTTTCCCAGCCATATAAATGCTCTAAATTTCATTTTATTTTTATTTATTTATACTTTTATTAGAAGGTCTAAAGTTTGTTTATTATGGTCAGGGTGTAAAATTTAAAAATAAACAAATTTAATATTTAAAAATGTAAGATATATCATGCAAATATCATTCCCTTCACCTCTCCCCAGCCCATACTACCATACTTTACTGCCTGATTTTTTTCATTCAGAAATAAAAATAATTAAAAACACCCTAAGCAAAATAAAGTTCTTAATTGGTACCTTACAAAAAATAATAAAAATATTATTTTTTACTATAATTATGTAGTCTACTCAATCAATTATATGTCTCCCCATGTTAGACCATCATTCCCTCACACCTTGCTATTATCGCAAATATCCTATCGCTAAAGATGAGCAGCAGTCTAGCATTCTTCACAGAGAGAAGCTAATTTGAGTACTTGTCAGTCCAGCAACATAAATTGATGGTATAAGTTTTTGTTAATTTTCTAGAAATTTTTTTCAATCAGAAAATTGGGGAGTATTTTTATTAGCAGTCATTTTCTCACACAGAATGCTAAATTTTTAGCAATTTTCAAAATTTTTAATTTCATGATACATTATATATTATGTGTTCTTTAAGGAATCAGTTAAGTTTTTTCCATAATTTTGCATTTTTCATGACAATTCGTAAAAACATCTTAATTTCATCATTCCCTCACATTTATTGTTATGAGTTAATGATAAAGTGAATGGGGAATATGTACTTTTGTTTAAAATTTTATAACGATTTCTGCTGCTATTAAAATCTTCAACAATTGACCAATTACTAGCAATTTATCCAATTTTTTTGAAAATTTACCTATGTAGCATTCAAGTCAGACTGCTTGGTCAAATTTGCAGTATTGTAGAGAATAACCCATATACAACACCATATACAACAAAAAAAAAATACATATGAGTTTTTTTTTTTTTTTTTTTTTTTTTTTTGAATTACAGATTTTTATGTCTTTCAGAATGATTATAAGTATAATGCAACATATATATAAATGTATTGTATCAATGAATATACAAATGTTATACCTATAATTATTATTATTACATAACAATAACGATGCAAAAAAAGAAAGATGCAAATAAAAAAAGCAAAAAAGTCAATTAATATTATCACTATAATTAGCTTTTTATGCCATTACTGGCATTAAAATATGCACAGATAGATACAGCTGCTACAGAATTCATGAAACGCGGCATTTTATGTGTCTGTCAGAAATCCCAAATGTCAAGTTTAATTTTTTTTTTCCCCAGATTATTTGATTTTCACAAACTTTTTTGCTTTAGATTTTTTATTTTTACTATTTTTTCGCTCAAGATTTTTAGATCTTTCTCAAATGTTTTGTTCCAGATCTTTAGATTTTTATAAATTTTTCATTCAAGAATCATACATTTTTACAAATTTTTCCCTCTAAATTTTTAAATTTTTAATTTTAGATGTTTACAATTTTTTCGGTTCAGATTTTTAGACTTTTACAAATATTCAGCTCTGGATTTTAAGATTTTTGCAAATTTTTTGCCCCAGATTTTTAGATCTTTAAGATTTACAAATTTTTTGCCCACTTTTGTAAATTTTACTTATAATTCTTATTAATATCATTACTTATAAATTTTTTGCTCCTGAATTTTAAATTAAAATTTTTATTTTTTACAAAATTTTCCTCTATTTTTTTATTTTTACTGTGCATATGAACTTCTGTGCGTACTACTTTCCAAAATGCATAAAATACAATACTTATCAAATAAAATCAATAAAAATTCATTTGCATTTATTTCTCACATGCATATAATTTTTTATGATGTACCATATTTATGCATATCATCTTCATGCTTGTAGCTTAGCAACACACAGACATCACAAAAATCCTCCCTCTCATCTTCCCTGTCCTTAAAAAAAAAAAAAAAAAAAAAAAAAAAAAAAAAAAAAAAAAAAAGGTCCCTGATAACAGGACTGTTTATTCCACAGATCAAATATTAATCTTGCCTAAATATGTTTATTTGCAAAATACACCTATTCTCCAAACAAGCCACAGTGTTTGCAAAATACACAAAAACAAATTTCAACTACATCCATTTTCTATGACGAAACTACACAACTGCTGTTTATCAATCATCACTTTATAAAATAAACAAAACTCATGTCACAAACGAATTTTAAAAGAATTCAAGAAACAATTTTGCAATAAAAAAAAACTCCTTTATTGCTTATTTTAGAATTCAACAATAGTTTCTTATGTTTATATTTTTTTGTAGATTTCAATAAACTTGTTGATATTATGAACTTCAATTATTAGACTGTTTAAATTCTTACTCATACTCCTTGTATTTAACGTGCCTTTTTATATGTAGTTTTCTTCTGTTAACTTTTGTGGCAATTGTTGGTTATTAGTTTAAAATAATTTTTTTTCAGCTTGTTCCATAGCGGAAGCCTGTTACTTTTCTTTTCTAAATTAAAATTATCTTCGTAATGTTTATTTCATATTTTTTATCTGAATTAAGTTAATTAATTCTTGTTTACCAGTTATCTGCTAAAATATTTTCAAGTGGTTATGGGCCCAGCACGCTTCCACTGCGCGATAGTTACGGTAACGAGAATTAGTCCTAACCAACGGTAAAACGCATTTCAAGTTTGTGTGTTTGGTTAGTTAATAAAGATAAAAATATGGAACTTTTTACGGCTGATAAACTTCTTGGCTCTGAGAATTGGGTCAGATGGAAATGGATGGTGGAAGGCTTGCTAATGGAAAAAGAAAATGCTTTCGAGGTGTGCTCTGGCGAGATTGTACAGCCAGAACCGGTTCCTGAAGGTGCTGCTGCTGCAGATAGGAACAAATATAACAGAGACTTAGCCAACTTCAATAAAGGCAACAGAGCTGCTAGAGGTATTTTTTCAAGAACTCTAGATAGCAGAATATGTGACCTCGTATCTATGTGCAAAACTGCAAGAGAAATATGGGTGAAACTACATGAACTGTTTGAGCAGAAAAATACTCAAGCTCAATATGCCTGCCAAATGCAGTTTTCATCTTTTGTGCGAGATCCGGCGGATTCAATGGCTATGCACATAGCGAAACTAGATCGCCTAGTGTCACGGATGTCTGATTTGGATATCAAACCAAATGACTTTGTGGTAATGAGTAAGCTTTTGGAGACTTTATCTAGTGACTTTGAGCCACTGAAAATGGCTTGGTGTGCAAGACCTGAAGAGACACAGACACTAGTGGAGCTTAAGAAATTACTTGTTGCAGAAGAACAACGAAGAATGTTAGACTCTTCCAAAGAAAATGAATCAAATGCCTTACTTGCCAAGTCTAATTTGGGAAAGATTCACAGTGCTGCAGAAAAGTATGGCAACCATGCAAACAAGCAGGGGAAGCAGTTTAAATGTTTTAGATGTGGGAAAAGAGGTCACATGAAACGTGATTGCACTGTTAAGAAAGTTAATAATGTGCATGAGAGAAAATCAAAAGATGAAGTTTTTATTAGTGAATGCCTTGCAGCCAATAGTGATGACACATGGGTCATTGATACAGGAGCCACGCAACATATAACTAACAGACACGATGTCTTTCAAAGTTTTACACAGTATAAGTGCCCAATAGAAGTAAGGGTTGGTAATAATTCCACAATGAAAGCGTATGGCCATGGTGAAATCTCTGTGAAAATGTTAGTTAACGGCAACTGGAAAGCCAGTGTACTGGAAAATGTATTATATGCTCCAGATGCTTCGAGAAATTTATTTTCTGTAAGTCAAGCTCTAGACCATGGATCAAAATTTAAGATGTGTAATAATAAGTGTGAATTTGTAAAACCTAAAGGAGTTGTTGCTGTGGGAATACGCCAAGGTAACTTATTCAGATTGCTATGCAAAGTAATAGTACCTGCGGTAAACAGTGCAACTAACATTGTAACAGTGCCCTCTTCTGAAGTTCAACTTACTGAATCAAACTCGCTTCAACTTTGGCATGAGAGACTTGGACATTTGAATAAACAGCATGTAAAAAAGTTTCTGCACACTCAAGGTATAGAAGTGCAAGATGATGGTGAGTTTTGCGAAGCATGCGTGCTAGGTAAACAACATCGATTACCATTTCGAAATCGTCAACAACGAGCTAAGGATGTTGGTGATGTTATCCATACTGATGTCTGTGGGCCTATGGAAGAAGAATCATTAGGTGGTGCCAATTACTATGTATGTTTTACTGATGATTACTCTAAATTCAGAAAAGTGTATTTTCTCAAGCATAAATCTGAGGTTACATCTAAATTTGAAGAATTTTGTGCTTTCTTCAGAAATCAAACACAGAAACCAATCAAGGCAGTCCTTAGTGATGGTGGATTGGAATACAACAACAAAATTTTGAAAGGTTTGCTTCAGAAAATGGGAGCAGAATTTCGATACAGCACACCCTATACACCTCAACAAAATGGATCTGCTGAACGAAATAATCGAACTCTCATCGAGTTAGCTAGATCAATCATGATCGCAAAAGATTTACCAAAATCCCTGTGGGCTGAAATAGTCAATGCTGTAGTACATATACTGAATCGTGCTGGAACATCTGCAGTTGAACAAAAGTCCCCTTATGAAGTTTTTTATGGGAAAACACCAAGACTCAACCACCTTCGAATTATTGGTACAGAATGTTTTGTTCATACCCCCAAGCAGAAGCGCAAGAAATGGGATCCGAAAGGCCAGAAAGGTATTTTAGTTGGCTACTTAGATGATGTTGATGGTTATCGTGTATGGTTCAAAGGTACAAGAAAAATCGAACGAACAAGAGAAGTAGTGTTTTCTCCTGAATCTATATCAACATCAACTGTTGTTGCAATTGAGCCGGAACAGCTTAGACTAGATGAAAGTCCTACTCCTGACGGTTATGGAACGGATTTTGATGCAGATGAAACTTCTGAAAATGCGCAGCATGATCGAAATCTAAGGGACAGGACGCAGTTAAAGGCACCTGAACGTCTTATTGAATGCTGTATTGCAGAAGAGAGTGAACCAGAACACTACTACCAAGCGGTAAAATCGGACAAGGCAAATGAATGGCAAGCTGCAATGGATGAGGAAATTAAATCGTTATTAGAAAACAATACTTGGTATTTAACAGACCTGCCAGAAGGAAGACGAGCCATTACAAACAGATGGGTATATAAATTGAAGCGTCATGCTAATGGTGACATTGATCGGTTCAAAGCTAGGCTTGTAGTTAAAGGATTTTCTCAAAGAAAAGGTATAGATTATTCAGAAACCTTCAGCCCAGTTGCACGTTTTGAAACTATTCGAGCTTTAATAAGTGTTGCAGCAAATGAAAATTTAGACCTGGTACAGTTTGATGTTAAAACTGCATTCCTGTATGGGACGTTAGAAGAAGAAATCTATATGAAACAACCCGAAGGATATGATGACAACTCAGGCCGTGTTTGTCGACTAGTTAAAAGCCTCTACGGATTGAAACAGTCACCAAGGTGTTGGAACAAGCGATTTAAAGAGTTCCTGGGAAAATATGGTCTTACAGAGAGTGCTGCTGATCCATGTTTGTTTTGCAGTAATGAGAAACAACAGAAATTGTTATTAGCATTACATGTAGATGATGGACTTGTTGCCACAACTCCTGAAATCAAGAATAATTTCCTTGAAGAATTACAGCGTGAATTCAAGGTAACATACAAAGATGCTGAATATTATCTTGGTGTAGAGATAAAAAAGCTGGCAAGTGGAGATATTTTTATTAGTCAGCAAAATTATGCTAATAAAGTTTTGGAAAAATTCAACATGAAAGATGCTAATCCAGTTTCTACTCCTATAGAAAAGGATAATATTTCAGGGGAAGATAATGAAGAGATTGTTTCCGAAAAAGTTCCTTACAGACAAGCTGTAGGCAGTTTGATGTACATGGCAGTTGCTACCCGTCCCGATATTTCCTTTGCTGTGTCATATTGTTCTCAGTTCTTGGATAAAGCACAACAAAAACATTGGTCAATGGTAAAACGAATACTAAAGTACATCAAGGGAACATCTAATTTTGCATTAGTGTTTAAATCTGGTTTTCATCCTGGTATCTTAGAAGCATATAGTGATGCAGATTATGCCAGTGGCACAAGAACCAGAAAATCAGTTTCCGGTATTGTATTTAAATACAGTGGAGGAGCCATTGACTGGGCAAGTCGTCGACAGCAGTGTGTGTCATTGAGCACCACAGAAGCAGAATATATAGCTGCAAGTGAGGCAACCAAAGAAATTGTTTGGCTGAAACGTCTCTTTGATGACATTGCGCCATTAACATCAACGCCTATTCTGCAAGTTGATAATGCGAGTGCAGTTCGTTTGGCTAAAAATCCTGAGTTCCATCAGCGAACTAAACATATAGATATTAGATATCATTTTGTTCGAGAAAAGTGTTTAATTGGTGAAGTCAGTGTCCAGCATATTGACGGTGAATACCAAATCGCGGATATTTTTACAAAAGCCTTACCTAGAAAACGTTTTGAAATGTTAAGGACTCTCTTGGGTATGGTAAGAATGCCATAATTGCAAGTTCAAGGGGAAGTGTTGATATTATGAACTTCAATTATTAGACTGTTTAAATTCTTACTCATACTCCTTGTATTTAACGTGCCTTTTTATATGTAGTTTTCTTCTGTTAACTTTTGTGGCAATTGTTGGTTATTAGTTTAAAATAATTTTTTTCAGCTTGTTCCATAGCGGAAGCCTGTTACTTTTCTTTTCTAAATTAAAATTATCTTCGTAATGTTTATTTCATATTTTTTATCTGAATTAAGTTAATTAATTCTTGTTTACCAGTTATCTGCTAAAATATTATCAAGTAAACTTTATAGAGCTACTTAACTAGGCGATAAATTATTAAAAAAATATATACTTTCAATTGAATAGAATATAATCAAATTCAGTTTATGAGCAACAGAATGTTTTAAATTGGACGTAAATTTTTCTTCAAACCAATTAGCTGTATCTAAATTAAAATTTCAATAATATTCGGTAAACTACTTAAAAATAAATAATAATAATATAAGAGGCTATCTGCTACAAATAAAAAAAATGATAATGCTTTAAATAACACAATGATAAATCAGCAAAAATGAAAGTTGCAACACATAAAATTTTATACAATCATTATAAAATAGTAAATATTAGAATTTTTAGTTGAATAGTAATAAAAGAAACTACCCTACTTTAGCATGAATTTAGTTTGGTAAAGAACTTGGGTACAATAAATTTATGTTTTAAAAATTACCTGAACAAACTACGGAAGAAACAAGACACCAATAAAAGAATAGCGCGACTGAGTTTTAACCCCCTTCTTGGCACGTTTTCAAAAGCGGCATAAATGCCGCCAAGAAGTGGGTTAAAACTCAGTTTACCCATAATAATAATCAAGAACATTATCAACAATAAATAAAACATTTTATAATGCTTTTAATAACGCAATGATAAATCAACAAAAATGAAAGTTGCATCATGTAAAACGTTATACAATCATTATCAAATAATGAATTCTAAAATTGCTAGTTGAAAAATAATGAAAGAAACTACCCTACCTTAGCATTAATTTATTTTGGTAAAGAAGTTGGGTAAAGTAAATTTATGTTTAAAAATTACCAGAACAAATTGCGAAAGAAAAAAGACGCCATTAAGAGAACGAATCATGAATTGCATCATGATTCAATGAAAATGATTCCATTGTATGCTAATTATTAATATATATATATATATTAAGTTAATTATTGCAGTGGAAATATGACTAGTACTTTTTTTAAATCTTTAGTTATAATACTGGTGCCATACAGTCGTTAAACAAGCTTTTCCAAAGAATCTGGGAAAGATTTTCATGAGTCATCCAGAATCAAATTATGTCCAATTTTTAATCCAAATTGCACATTTAAGCTCTAGATTCAAAAATTTTGAAAATACGACCTCTTTTCTTTTAAAAATATATCATTTATTTTGTTAATTAAAATTGAGTTGATTATTTCTATTTGAACAGTTTTCTATTTATTGATTCAATCACTCATCATAAATGAATTTTTTCACATAATTGATTCGCTGTGTTGGCGTCTTCTTCCATGGTAATAAAATGATAATAACTCTGATTGTAACAGTAGCTATTTATTTAATATTTTTTAATTAATTTACTGAATCAAACTTCTTTACTAAAACAAATGAATGGTAAGATATGTTTCTTTAGTTATTCTTCTGCTGAAACTTCCATAACTTGGATTTGATCGTATGAGGACACAAAAGTTTATGTGTCGCTTCGCCACAGTTTTTTTTTTCTGACATTTCAGGGCTTGAAATTCGATTTTTCCAAGGAGGGGAGTCTCCCTCCCAACATTTATAAATGGAGGGGAGTTTAGCTGTTTGGGAGGGAGAAAAAAAATCTTTAAAACGCACTATTATTTTATGTGTCATTTAAAGAATTATAGGAATACAGACATAACAAAATACTACTGAAACAATTTTTAACAACTGAGAATAATTATGTAAAATGTGTTTTTTAAAAAAGAGGTCAACATTTTATACAGCCTATTCTTTACACGGGGGGGGGGGGTGTTATCCGTGATCTTCAGACGAAATCAGCGATTTTTCTGCGATATTTTAATAAAATCGGCGATTTATTACGATCTTTTGTCGAAATCGGCGGTTTTTCCGCGATCTTTTGAAGAAATCGGAGTTTTCCCGTACTTTTTTTTTCATGAAATCGGCATTTTTTTTGACGATTTTTAAGGAAAATTTGCTTTTTTATGCGATCTTTTCTCGTAAACGGCGTTTTATCCCCGCGATCTTTTGACGAAGCGGCATTTTTTCTGTGATCTTTTGATGAAATCGGCGTTTTTTTTCAATGATCTTTTGAGAAAATATTTTTAAGCGATCTTTTATCGAAAACGGCATTTTTTCCTGCGATCTTTTAACAAAATAGGCGTTATATCCGCAATATTTAAACGAAATCGACGTTTTCCCGCGGTCTTCAGACGAAATCAGCGTTTTATCTGCGATATTTGGTGAAATTGTCGTTTTTTCCGCTATCCGCACAGGAAATTCGCATTTTTCATCGATCTTTTGATAAAATTTGTTGCCAAAAATATTGACGAAATCGTCGTTTTTCCACGAAATATTGACGAAATGTGTGCTTTTTCGGCGATCCTTTCACGAAATTAGCATTTCTCTGCGATTGTTTTTTCTGCGCGCAAAACCGTACAAGTTGGCAACTATGCGGAACTGATAACCGAATTTCAAATTATCGGAAATTTCGGACGAGAATCACCCCTGAATTCGAAATAGAATCACTTCTTTTTTGCTGCAGAAAATAGTACGAAACGTGTCAATCGATCGCAGGAAAAAATTTGGGTAATTTCTCCATCGGTTGCGGAAAAAATCGGGCATTTTAACTATTTTTCGCGGTAAAAAACTCGCCAAAATGTGTTAATTAGTCGCACGAAAATATCATAAAATTCACAAAACGGTCATGGGAGTTGATCGTATTTTCAAAATGCAAAATTTTTTGGGCGGGAGCCTCCCGCCCACTTTATTTTTTGGGGCGGGATTTCAAAATGTAGGGCGCGAATCCCGCCATCCCGCTCTGAAATTCAAGCCCTGCATTTATAGTCATTTAAAACATTCCATACACAGGTAAACCAAATATTAGCTACTACCTTATTATTTTAGAACTTAATGGTATTAAAAAGTTAAAATTTGCATAATGTTAAAAACAAATACTTTCATTTATATAAACAAGATTTTCTTTTATAAGTAAAACACCCTATAAGTAACTAATATACACTATAAGTAAAATACTCTATGAAAACTATGCTTTGAGTTTTTAACTATGAAATCTTTTCTAATTAATAAAATTTTATTATTGTGAGCACAATTTTCTTATAATCTAAAACATACATTTTAAAATTAAATAGAATTTTTTAAGGATTAAAAAAAAAAAATTACCGTCTACTGTATGTTTGTAATACAAAATAAAACAGCACTGAAGTAAAAAATATCCTACAGTATCAAAAGTAAACCCCTTCTACCTCGCCCTCCTCCCTCCTAATATATGTGCAGTTTCCCTTTTTTTAATAAAATGCCATTTATAAGCCTTTCCCTTCAAAATACACTCCCTATTTGCTAATTCTTTTCATAAAAGTCTCAATTATAAATCTTTTTAAAAATCATTTGAGTTTTTGTGTGCTAAAGAGGGCTAACTTTTGATAGATTATGCAATATAAATAATGCAATTTATTTAATTGCTGATAACTCATATGATCTGTGTCTTGTCAATGGTACAATTGTACCAAGCAGGGCACCAATTACACTGATTACATTCACCATTATTTCTTTTACAGCTATATAGCACAGCAAAACTAGCAAGAACTATAATGTATTAATAATAACTTGTAATATAATTTTTTGAATTTTTTAATAGTTCATTTTTATTTTTGTTGTCTTTGTTCTAAATTATATGCTGTGATTTATTTTGTGTAGACAATAGTTCCTTTATTTTATTTTATTTTATTTTATTTTTTACTTTGTAAAGTTTTAAATTTTACAATTTTATCTGTTTATTAAGACAAATACTTTATAATCAAACAGATATTTTGAAGAAATTGAAAGAAAAATTTGATAGCCATTGAATATTTAATAAGTGAATCATCATATTGCTAGATAAGCGCAAAACCAACAGAGTAAAAAATGTCCAAGCCGAGGATCGAACCAGAAATCCTTAAAATAGCACTCCAAGTGCTGTACCATTTAAGCTATGAGGATAATGCCTAGGTTTGCATCTCTCACTCACATATTTTGGTAAGGCTACAACTGCAGCACAAGATCAAAACGTCTAACATGAGCACACAAACTAGTAGCATAACACGAGACACAAATACAGTCAAAGATTGATAATCCGCACTCCCATATTCTGCAATTTTCTATAATTCGCAGTACTTTACGAATGTAAATAATGAAATAAACAGCTAAGAAAATTTACAAATTTGTGATCCAAAAATGATTTTTTATAACAAATAAAAAGAATTAAAAAAAAATCATAATAAAAGAATCATTTTTTAAATTTAACTCTTTTATTTTATTAACAGTAAAAAATAAACTGTATTACAGAATATATATAATTATTTTTATTTAAATGCACATATATATTAATTTTTTAATAAAATAACTTTAAAAGGACATTTTTTGAGATACGAAATCTAATAATCAATTTATTATTCTATTTATCTTTTCATATTTTACTGATAAATATGTGTTTAGTAACAACAAGGGGGAAAAGTACATAATTTTTTGTTACAATAAATAAAAAATCATTTAATTTTTAAAACTTTTATAAATTACAAAGTGAAAAATAATGTTAAGTAACATGATTTAGAATCTTTCTGTTTTTTTCAGCAAAAAATAAAGTTCTATCATTTTTTGTAATGTCTTAGACACATGCATTTAAAAAAACTGGCATAGAGAAATTTCACTTTTCTAAAAAAAAAAAAAAAAAAAAAAAAAAAAAAAAAGACTGCATGAAATTTTCCAATTTTAAAAAGGATCCTCCTTATTCCTTAAAAAAAATGGCCTAAAAGAAACAGTTAATTATAGAATGAATAAAAATTGCTAGTAGTAAGTAATTTCATTTGCTATTATAAAACTAATAAGTATTATTGACAGCTCATTTTGCATTGTACTAAGAAACATCAGTATTAATGCCTAAATATTAACTTACATATACAGTGACCGCTGCTTAATGAAATCATATTCGTTTTCGTTGTGTGCCAAATTGATTTTAATAAGCGGCCGATTTTTATAAGCAGTGAACGTTCTCAAATCGAAAAAAATGTTGGTACCCCATAAATTCGGAAACAAATGGCAAAATGTAACATCTAATGACATTAACAAACAGAATTTATTATTTTTTGTCCAAATTAATTAGTTATTCATTCAAAATTAATAACTACATGCATATAAAATTAACAAATACTTACTACAGTCAAAGTTCTATAATCTGCACAAGATGGGGCCAGAAATTGTGCAGATTATGAAATATTGTGGATTATAGAGTGTAGTATGATTCATATTTCTTCTTATTATTCTAGACAGAATTTTAATTTTATAATGAGTATAATATGAAAAGATAAATATGAAATCTAATAATTAATTTGTTATCTCAAAAAATGCCTTTTTAAAGTTATTTTATTGAAAAAATTATATATAGTTGGATTTAAATAACAATAATTACATATGTTCTGTAATACAGTTTGTTTTTTACTGTGAATAAAATAAAAGAGTTATATTTAAAAATATTGATGATTTATTATGTTTTTTTTTCAACTTTTTTATTATTTGTTTTAAAAAATCATTTTTGGAGCACGAATTTGTGAATTTTCTGAACTGTTTATTTCATTGTTTACATTCGTAAAGTAACATGAAGTACAGAAAATTGCAAATTATGGGTGTGCGGATTATCGATCCTTGACTGTATATATAAAATTAATTTTAACTATATATTATTGGGTTTTATGAAAAACTGATCAATGTTGCTTTGTTTGATCGGAACAATCAAATGTTCAATGTTTTTAATAAGAGAGCAATATGGACTGTACAGTCCCTGGTCTACGCAATTTCATCTTACTAACAGGTCCATGAATATTATGATGACAATACCTGCTTCATTATGTCTGTATCAGATATTTCACTGAGTGTTCGGAGATTTTTGTCAATTTCAATATATTGAAAGAAATTCTTTTAAAAATAATCCTTATCTTTATATGTAGTGGCTATTTCTTGTGACTCTTCAGATTTAAACCTGCAAATTAAGAAGCAATTTTTTATTGTGTCTTTTGTTACACTGTCCACAGACGTTTTAATTCATTAATACATTGTATTCAACAGATTGACAGATTTTATCATAAAGCTGATGAATCACATACTTTGATTTCTGTTACTCCTTTTTTTGTCGAATTCGTTCCTATAATGACATTTAAAACATTTCATATTTATCCGACCAAGTGCCTGTATAACACTGGAGATGTTATGCAAAAGAAACATTATTTTTATGTCTTTCAATGTTGAAGATGGAGGATGTGTAGCGCAATTGTTCATGATCAGGGCAATATTTTCCACAAGCTTTTTGTCCCCTTGCAGAAAAAAATATGTGAAAACAGGAGTTGTCATCCATTATTTCTTATTGTTTCAGTAAACACTTCTCTTCTTTAAAACATCGCGGTTTTTTTACTAGGTATTTCCTTGACAGCCCCTGCCGTGTTGCACATCATAAGAACAGTTACATTTGTTTAATTCAGTTGTGTTCTTTCATTGGACTCTGTTTTGAACATATGCTCTGGTAAAGCCTGATAAGATAATCCTGTTTCATCAGTGTTACCAATTTGAGAAGTATCATAGCCTTTCAAAAAATCTGGCAAAACACTTGTTTTCCAATAATCTGCAGCATACAAATTCACATCCCGTTTCTCGTTGTACAGATTGTGACAAACAATATTGTTTTGTTTTTTCCATGACAATAAGTCATTAGTGGATCTGAGATTTTCGTTTATAATTTGCACAAACTGTTCAACTTTCTTGCACAAAATTCCGCGAAAAAAGAGAACTTTTTTCAACATGGCATTCTTAAAAGAAAAAAAAAAAAAAAACATTGTGAAAGTGCTGTTTCGAGGTCATCTGTTTTTTCTTTTCGTTTCCATTTGCGGTTCACATTTATGTTTGCTATAGTATCAGACTTAAAATTGTCTTTGTTTTTAAGCAAATTGCATAAAGCTTTGACACCGCTTCGCTTTGGTTACATTTCAGTAAATTTTCATAATTCTCTAAAATTTCCAGATTTTCTTTTAAGCCTAAAACCCTTTGCTTAGTATGACATTTTACTCATTACGGGATACAAATGAAAAAAAAAAACTGAATCAAAATGAACTAAATTCTCTTTTAAAAATTACAGAAAGAAAATAAGCCAAAAGATCATGATTGCTGTAACAAAAATTTTTGAAACTTACAACTGTACAAATTTTTCATTGAAAGAATGCTGGTATTTTCTTGTTTTATTTTGTTTACGTTTAAACAAAAATAAAATTTTTCAGTGAAGATTAAATTGATTATTTTGCTCCTGATTTTTTTTTTTTTTTTTTTTTTTTTTGAGTTTATTAAATGGCAATGCTGATTTTATTAAGTGGCAGTTTTAACAGAAATTTGTATTGATTTAATTCCAGTCCTCAAAATTTGATCAGATTGAGCAGCTGATTTTACTAAGAGGCAGGTACTGAATACCTATGCTAACCAAGATCTTTTGCAGTGCCTAACATTTTTATACCAATTAGTTTTTTCTCTTATACATTCTTTTACAGCAGCTGTTGAGTAGATGTTATTCTTCCACTCTTCTTTATTTCCAATATTTGAAATAAATTTATCATCCCAAAGAAATGAAAAAATCAGATTCTGGTTGTTTGCTTTATTACTTTACAGACATTTATTATACTTGTTATGCTTATTTCAAATAAAAGAATGAATAATTTGATTACTTAAAGGAAATTATGACATCATAAATTACCTTAAAATAAAATGTTTGCAGAAATGCTTTTACAAACTGTACTGCAGAACTGCTTTTACTGTACTTAATGTTTTACAATTCTCAGGAATTTCTCAAGACGTTTAAAAGTAATTTTGTAAAGCTTCTTTTTTTTCCTTAAAATTCCTTCTTTTTTTTCCTTCCTGCAAAATATTTGTAAAGAAATTACAAATTAATCTTAAATTTTTATACTTTTATGTCATTTTAAACATTTATAAAAAACTTTGATTTTATTCAATGATTTTTTTTAATCAGTTAATTTAAATCATGATTTTAATCACTGATTCTAATCAACTGATTAAAATCGTTGACACCTTGCTTATGAATTCAAGAAGAGAAGTATTGGAATATAGAGAAAACCTTAAAAAGACGACAACAAAAGTAAGGAGAATTTTCCATTTTAAAAAGGCTTTTGTTACATTTGAGAGTGCTTTTCTATCACAGATGATTCTGCCAAGAATGAATCACATGGGGACTGAAAAAAATTCCATTTTAGACATATTTCAGTCTTACAGGTTTAATTACACTGTGCTTTAAAAAAAAAAAAAAAAAAAAAAAAAAAAAAAAAAATGAAATCATAAAATTTTTAAGTGAAATTTAATCTTAGATGCATGAACTGCTAGTTATTCTTATCCGAAAAATGTGAAATTAAATAGTCTTTTCTATATTTCAATAAATGCAAATGCCATTTGAAATATATATATGTATGAAAATTGGCATCTTGAACTGATTTTTTGGCAGAGACAAAGTAAAAAAAAGTTTCCATGAGGCATAAATCACATACAACTCAAAATGCAATTTAAATACATGTATCAAAATGTAAAATAATAATAATAATAATAATAATAAATGACATTAAATTTCAAATTATAATTTGCTAAATTCATATTTTATTTTTTAAATTCGTGTTTTATATTTTTAAAGTCAGAAAATTTATCATTGTTAAATGAATTGAGGGGTGGGGGTGATGAATTAATTATAGATATTTTTGTACTGGACTTGCCTTCCCCTAAACGCAAAAAATAATTAGATTTTTTTTTAGGTGCAAGCCAGTGTGCAAACCTTTTTAATTTCTGAATTGTTATTTATTTACTTTTTAAATATAGAAAAAAAAAATCAGTCTCATTGGAGATCCATATAAGGGGGGGGGGGGGATCCAGCTGCATTGCACTAGGCACATTCTAAGCTTTATAATTTTTTATTATCTATAAAATATTGCTAATGAAATTATTTTTGTTCAAACTGATATAATTTAAAAGCTATTCGCTTTAATTCATTAAAAAGAATACTTTTGTAAATATAATGTTATTTCTTACACTTATATAAAATATTTTAATGTTTAATTTTAATAATATTTAATAGTATTTATTGATTTGTTTTGCAATACAAACAATATTTTAATCCAATAGATATAAGCTGAGCTCTTAAAAAACTGATAGAACTGCCTTAAATTTTCATGGAAAATGTAATAATAATTTTTCTTTTACATATATTGAAAATTTTAAATTGTATAACTGAAGCCTGTGAAAGCAATCTTCAATTAAATCAAAACATCATGAATTTTCTTGTTTTAAAAATGTATGTAAAAGACTTGCTTTAAACATAAAATTTGTTAATTTGTATAATTTACCGAAGATAGTGCCCAAAACAATTTTAAAAATCTAAAGTAATAAATGAAAGTTACTTGATAATAGAGTATGTAATAAAGTATTAAAAAGTAAAGCAATAAAGTATTAATGTAAAAAAATAAAGTATTAAAGTAAAAAAATAAAGTAATAAAGTATTAAAGTAATGAAATTTACTTGATAATTGGATTAATTTCAGATTATGAATAATCGTAATTAAACTTGCTCAACAGGAAACATATTAGAAATAATACAACAGAAAAACCCGTGATATAACTTCTAGATTATCATTTATTAATTAATTTTATTCAATATGCCGTTTTTCTGATGAGGATGCTACCGTCATGTACGATGATAAGTTGTCTAATTTTTCACCAGAGGACGAATTGAAATGTAGGATTCAAGATTTTTGAGTTATGAATCAATTTATTTTTCAAAGATAACCGCTTTGATTTTGTTTTTTAATTGAAGAGGTATTTTTCTTTATTCTTGAAAGAAATGGTAACATTGAGTAGATGTGAGAAAGTAAAAAGTCATTAATTGAGCTTTCTGTTGCAGCAAATTTAACAATTTGATTTATTGAAATTCAGGCACCGTGGTTCATTCATGGCGTTGGCGTCTGTTTGCTTTTGGACGACGTGAAAGTTCTCTATTAATAGACGGCTAATTTATTAAATATAATAACCTATTCTCTTTACTGAAATAAGTTAATGGTAAGATATGTTTTTTTGCTTATTCTACTTCTAAAGATTCTGTATTTTGTCATAAAATTATTTTGAACTGTTGATGATTATTAACTGTTGAAAACTGCTAATTTTAACACAGTCTTGTACAGGAACATCTAAGGAATTGATCGACGTAAAAAGGAAAGAATAAATTTTACAATTCTATTAATTATCATTTGTTTTCTGAAGAGGGGTAATTTGGGATATGGTTAGGCGTAGCCTAAGTATTCTATGACAGGCACATTTTCTATTTTTATATCAAATTTAGTAACTGTCTAATGCTTTATATTTTATAATAAAATGACTAAAGGAATATTTATAACATTACGAAGTGTACTTTTAGCATTTTGGAACAATTTCTTTTACATATTTTCTAAATATAGTTTAGAAAAAAGAGGATGATATATATATATTTTAAAAGTGTTATAAGTGACAATAAAAAATATAAAAAACGCAGATGAAATTGAACAAGAAAAAAAAGTATCAAGAAAAAGAAAGTCAAAACATCCAAAATGTGAAGAATTATGAAAACAGATAACATAAAAATCTATTTAAAAAAAATAAAGTAAGGTTCATGAATAAGTACATAAGTATTGTTCAAAAAGTTCGACATTGTTCCTTTAGTTTAAATAATATGTAAAAAATATTTTTGGTGCTTTTGCACTATTGCGGAAAACAAACTAAATACCCCCTACTAACTCCTCAAAAAATTATTGTTGCAAAGATCAAGAAGAAAATTACTGATACCGAGTGACTGGAAATAAAGTCTACTTTTAAATGATGTGTATAAAATTTGCTTAAGGGGCCATCTACATATTAAAACAAACCCTAAATTTGTTTTTCTATAGCAGTACCCAATTCTGACAACATGAATGAACTTTGTACCTTTGCCTAAAAAACAAATTTTTGTGCAATTTGTATGATAAATTTTCAAGAAATTAATTATTTTATAACAAGCATATTTCAGGAGCTATATCCAAATTGAAGTTGAGTACTCTATTCCTGACTTAGGGACAAGGGCAGATCTAGAGAGTCTTCAAGGGGTGGGGGGGCTATTTTAGAAATTTGGAGATTCAACTTTAATGCGTGTGTCGGGGCTAAATTTTTCACTGCACAGTCATGATGCTTCTATTTTTTGCTGTGGCTTGGGTCTGGTTGACTTCTATTTCTTGCTTTGGGTCCGGTTGACTCCTTTTTTTTGTTACTTGTCGGATTAACTAATTTTTATGTTGTGGATCGCATTCGGGTCCGTTTGACTTCTATTTTTTGCTGCTTGTTGGGTTTGGGTCAGTTTCAGATTGGAGCTTTCACTCTTGGATTCGGGTAGATCTGATTTTCCAAAAAAAGTCTAAATATTTTTGAAGATAAAAGCTATACACAGTAAAAGCTCCATAACGGACCCCCTCAGATAATTATTAAGGAATACTTTTGAATCTACAGAATTATGTAAAAAATACTTAATTGGTAAAAGACTGATTTTTCCTGTATATCAAAAATCAGCTGTGATTTGGTAAAGAATGCTGTGAAACTTATTAAAGAAACAGACAGAGTACACATAACAAATAAGAAAGATACCAGCACAATTTGGGCTCAGAGGGAAGAATTTAGAAAAGTGCACAAGTCACATTCGGGCCAATAATAGTTATAACACAGGCTGGATTAAAGGTCTGCACGGGCCAGAATTTCCAGACAATGTCTGTAGGAAACTTATTTCGGCCTGGCATGACTGGTTGTAAAACTCAAAAATTCAGCCGAGTCTTGCACAACCCATTCTGGCCCGACACAATTTCTACTACTATTAAAAAGAAATCAGATTTTTATTATATAATTAAGATTTTTACAAAGAATACTACATACATATCTATGGAAAAATTTTACAGTATATTTTACAGAAAATACACAATAGCAACATTAATAATTATTTTGATTCTTAGACTCTCAACATTCATATTAAAGATTCATTAAAAAATTAATGAAATTTAGAATAAAAAAATAAAAAGAAAATTCAAAACATCATAACTTTTGAAATTCTATAATAAAAGTAGATTTATGAAAATATTTCTATATCATTTTATTAAAAATTCCAAATCCAAAGGAGCTTCCTAACGAAGGTATACAAATAAGCTTTATTTTAATGGTATTTGAAACTATGTTCGGAAAAATTTTGGCATGTAAAAATATTTAAAGAATGTTTAAGAATATTTTTAGGCAGAATGAACTTTCTATTAAAGAGAAAAAAAAATGTAAACTGCAAATGTGGTCCACTGTGCACTAATCTCCCCCAGGGGTACAGAATATGCCCAATCCGTCGATCTAGGATCAGGGAAACTTTGCACAAATATATCCTCTTTGCTACTGAGGATTATTACAGTATTATTAATTATTACTGAATTATTTCTTCTCTCATTTAACTTCAGAGCGAGATTTTTGTTTTATTTTCATTAGCTTGAATCTTTGAATTCGAAACATATTATTCTTATATCAAAATTGCATTTATATTTGAGTATCATTAATAAAATGGGATAAAACGAAGTACCCATTTGGGTACCCAGGGACTGAAGAGGATATACAATTGATTTTCGATAATTTTTCAAAAATGTAAAGCATTCGGTTCCGAGGAAAAAAAAATCTGTGATCAATCTTAAAATTTAGACACAGAAGTATCGTGAAATTTGTCCAAGAATTGCTGCAAAATACGATTTAGTTAAAGGGTCACAAAATAACTGTTTCGTCAAAGGATCGAAAAATAACCACGATTTTCATCACTAAAAAAACAGATACCGTATAAAAAATACTATATAAACCAGACTTTGATGAAATATCTGCAAATTTTGCCAAAAAATGCAGAAAAATCACAAATTTCGCCTAAAGGTTACAAAACAATCAAATTTCCTTAAAAGATCGCAAACGCAAAATTTTATCCAAAATCACGAAAGAATGATAAATTTTGTCAAACAAACACAAAATAAAAGTTAATTTCGTCAAAGAATCGTGAAAAACCACAATTTTCATCAAAAGATCATTACATGATGCCAACTTCATTAAAAGTTCACCAAAAAAACGCAAATTCTATCAAAGGCCCATTAAACAAACATAGTGCTAAGAGCGGCTTCCCTTCGAAGTTGCTAAGAAAAGTTGCTGAGAATTTCAGATTTTTTTTTTTCACTCAGAATGGCATTTGCCATGTATATTCGCACATAAGTTGAGAAATATTGTAAAAATAAATGTTCTTTACCTACGGTAATACAATACAGCATTTACCTATAACATACTCTAAAATATTGGGGAAATTCTCATGTGGATCGGGGGAAATGTTAGGCGTAGAAACATTTTCTGGCCCCTGGCCTCCCCTACAGTAAAACCTGTCAAAACAGTAATTATCTTTAACAGAAATCTGCTTTAAACAGAAAAATTACTTGGTCCTGACATGGATTGCCATACAAATTAATTTGCAGAAAACCTCTCTAAAAGTGATTTTTCATCGCTTATTAGCGGTTTCATCATATAAAGGATTTTAACCTTTACGTAGAGGCTCGCTCAGTGTCTACATGATAATGCATGTAAACCCGGACAGATGCTGTCACAGCCCCTCCGTAAAGGTTAACAGGTACTTATAAACACAGTAAAACCTCTTAAAGGAGAATTTTTCTACAACGTAATCCTGTCTCAAATGGAAGAGTTTCGAATACCAATGAAACAAACAAAAGATTTTATTTAGACAGAGTATCTTAAAAATATATTTGATTGCACTTCTTTTAATGGATGTTCAAAATAGTACTTTTTTTCCCATATCCTTGCAATCCCATCTTGACAAGAGTGACTGTGTGTGTGTATAAATATTGGAAATATTTTCAGTAACTTTAAGAATTTAAGTATTTCTATTTCATTTCTTAATTAAAAAAACAGCTTATATAAAATAAAGTTGCATTTATCTTTATAATTATAGCTAGTAGTACAACCAAGTTACATTAAGCTATACCAGAGATTTTACAAACACTATGATCTAAAAAACTGAGCCCAAACTGAAAAGTTAAATGTATTTTAGTTCAGTTTCATACAATATAAACATTTACTTACATTAAAATTAGAATTAAATGGTTATGTTTAAACCTAAAACTACTGAAAATGTTATCCAAATTTTATGAAATATTCTACATCAGAATATTTATTTAGAACTACTATTTAACTTATTTTTGGCTAGTTTATAAATTTAGCTTATTTTAAAGAAATTTTTATTTTATATTTAACTAATATCTGGTTAGTACTTAAGAAAAAAACATTCTATTTTAGCTAAAGAAACTATTTATTTAACAAGCAAATACAACAAATATAGCTTATGTTGGATAAAATAGTCTAATTAGAATTGTCTAAAACAGTCATAATTCCTCTCTGTTTCGCCACTTTTGATAACTCAATAGTTTCTTCCGATATCTGGTCATGAATTTCAAAGATGCTAATTTTTTAAGCAATTTTATTTGTGACTGATTCACATTTTTTAGAAACATTGGATTGTGTAAAAAATGATATTGGCTTCTGTTATTTTACTTCAAATTCTTTGTAATTCCATATTAGTAGTTTTGAGTGTTGATGAATTCATGATTCAGAAACCCAGATATTCATTTGGGGTGGGGGAATCAACGACGTCCACTTGGCTATGCCACTGGTTACTTTATTTTAATTGCAGTGTAAATTATACTAAATGATGCAAAATGTTTTAGAGATAAGTGTTAACATTAGATAAAAATAAATTCTGAAATCCGGAGAATTTCTTTCAAACATATTTGCATATTAAAATTCAATCGTCTCAGAAATAATTTATTTTCTCTCTATTCTTTGTGAAATGTATATCATTTCTTTAGAGGATATTAAGTTACAGAATTTTCACCTTAATTTTACTTTATCTTTTATTTATAATAACTTATTTATTTCTAAATTGTTTCTATCAATTTTATTTACAATTTAATCTTTAGTATGCTGTTAGGAAACAATATACACACCTTTGATTCCACTAACTTCAGATAACTGAGTATTGTTGGGAGTTTTTAAAACTACAGCAGAAATTTTTTTACAGTTTGTCTTCTACATTAATTTTAAATTTTCCTGATACATTTTTTGTTGATCTTTTTTAATGAAACGTAAAAACTGATCGTAATTAATTATTATTTTTTTCTATTGCAGTTGCATAAAATCCTTAATCTAACACATCACTTCATTGAAAATATCCTCAATGTGTGAAACAAATACAGAAAAATATTTTTTATGATAACCTTTTGAAAAAGCAGCTTCTAACTCACAGCCAGGAAAACCTTTTATTTGTGAGTTATGCAAGAATTTATCCCAACACAGTCTTTTTTGTGTGAGGTATGCAACAAAGAATTTTTTATAAGAGTCACTTAATGAGTCATCAGTCAATTCATACTGGAGAGAAATCTTTTGTATGTGAATCATGCAACAAGAAATTCTCTCATAAGAGCCATTTAAGCAGACATCTGTTGACTCATAGTGGTGAGAAACCGTTTTTGTGTGATGTATGCAACAAGAAATTCTCTCAGAAGGGCCATTTAAGCAGACATCTGTTAACTCATAGTGGTGAGAAACCGTTTTTGTGTGATGTATGCAACAAGAAATTCTCTCGAAAGAATGGTTTAAGCAGCCACCTGTTAATTCATACTGGTGAGAAACCTTTTGAATGTGAGGTATGCAACAAGAAATTCTCTCAAAAGGGCCATTTAAACAATCATCTGTTAAGTCATACTGGTGAGAAATCTTTTGTATGTGAGATATGCAACAAGAAATTCTCTCAAAAGGGCCATTTAAGCAGACATCTGTTAGGTCATACTGCTGAAAAACCGTTTGCTTGTGATATATGCAGCAAGAAATTCTCTCAAAAGGGCCATTTTAGGAGCCATCTGTTAATTCATACTAATGAAAAACCGTTTGTGTGTGAGATATGCAGCAAGAAATTCTCTCAAAACAGTTCTTTAAGAACACATCTGTTAATTCATACTGGTGAGAGAACTTTCATGTGTGATGTATGCAACAAGAAATTCTCTCAAAAGGGTCATTTAAACCAGCATCTGTTAACTCATACTGGTGAGAAACCTTTTGCATGTGAAATATGCAACAGAAAATTTTCTCGAAGGAGTGATTTAAGCAGACATCTGTTAACTCACACTGGTGAGAAACCTTTTGTATGTGAGATATGCTGCAAGAAATTTTGTAAAAAGAGTGATTTAACCAGGCATATCTTTAAACACTCTGAGGAAAAACCTTGTATGCGAGAAATTAAACAATAAATTCTCTAGAAAGGAGATTTATGCAAGCATCTGTCAATTCATACGGGTGAGAAACCTTTTCTGTGTTTGATAAGCAACTGGAAATTTTCTCAGAAGTAAGCTTTAATTCATATTGAAGAGAAACATTTTGTGTGAGAGATATGTGTTAAAAGATTTGTTTAACCCTGCTGTTCTGTTCGCATTTACTATACGTATGTAGTGTTCAGGTCAATGTGACCCAATTTAGAATATTACCTTTTCTAGCAGTAAATAAAAATAACTATTTTAGAAATAATTAAAAAAATTAGTAAAATAAGCTTAAATATATATCAAATAATACAAAACACCAGTAAAATAAGTTTAAAATATTTGAATACTTACTTTTATTTACAATTTGGACAAAAATAGCTTACGTGAAATTTGCAATTGTGTTTTTTACAATTGTAACATAACATATTAGTTTTGTTGTCGTTGGTTGACGGGCAGAACTTGCATCTTGCACGTTTAATACACAATGAAGTGTTCTTATCTGATTCCGAAGGTACGTTTGCACTTTTACTACGCATTCTTCTCACAATTTTGACTGAATCATCGCTTCTGGGAAGATGCTGTCTTACTTCAGTGTGTGGAAAAATTAGAGATTTCTTCAATTCTTCTAAAAAGAGCCTTCGTTTAGTTAATTTATTTTCATTCCATTTGCTGTTAAATGAAATCCACAGAATAAATGCATTGTAAGCAGATGTATCAAGCATATTATAGAATACTATCATAGGCCAGCGATTTGTTTTTCTCTTACAAGTGTATCTACTCAAAAGTTGATCAAGACTATCCACCGCCCCTTTAGTTGCATTATAATCTAATATCATTTGTGGTTTTTTGTCAGGTCTGTCGCTAACTTCATTTTCATGATGGAAAGTGCTCATAAGAATAACATTTTTGTTCTTTTTAGGGATGTAGTTTACAACTGTTGTATCTTCTGTAAAATAAAATGATGAGCTGTGCACTTCTTTGTTTAGCATTTTCTCAGGAAGTTCGGGCTTATTTTTTCTAATGGTGCCAAGCGTAGTCATTTTCCGTTTTAGAAGAAGTTTTCCCAAGTTATAGGATGCGAAAAAGTTATCACATGTAACATTGTGCCCCGAATACCCATAAGTAAGGTCACTCACTACCCGCATACCCTGACTTTTCTCTGGCTTTGATCCTTGATTTTTTCCAGTATAAATTTGTGCATTCAGTACATACGAAGTTTTGCTATCACATAAAGTCCATATTTTTATCCCATACTTTGAGGGTTATGATACTTTGAGGTATATATTGTTTGAAAGGGCATCGTCCACGAAATCCTAATAATTGTTCATCTACAGTAACATTTTCACTTGGATTATACAATTTAGGTTGAATTTCTATCCACTTTTTCCAAATATCTCGAACAGTAGCTAATTTATCTATAAACCTTCTTTCTTGCCTGGTAGATTTATTGTCAAAACGAATAACTCTCGATATCATATGAAAGGTTTCGTGGGACATTGTAGCACGAAATATATTTCTGCCTGTTTCTTGATTCCACAAACTTTTTGTTGATTCTCCATATGATTTGTACACACCAGCTAATAATAATAATCCGATATATGCTTGAAAAGTTTCAGTACTAATATCTTTCCATTCTTTTTCATGCACTTTTCTTCCATTTATATTAGTCATTTTTATGATTTCGTTCTCGATTGTAGAATTGAATACCGTTGCAAATGCGCTTTTTATGTCAGTTATCCTTGTCTTTGCATATCTTGTGACACCTGGAGTAGTTTTTATAATATTAGCAGACGTTCATCGACCAGAATGAAAAAAGGGATTCAATTTCCATACTATTTCACAATTCTTAGACTGAATACTCTGTATATTGTGCGTCTTTTGACTATCAATATCAAATCTTTCAATTTCCTCACTTGTATGATTTTCATATTCAGACGCATTTTCCTCTTCGCTGTCAGAGGCTTCCATTAATTTAGCAATATCAGCATCGCTCAAATTTCTACGATTCGCCATTTTTTCACTAATACTCAGAGATACAACTGCTCTTCAGATTATTAGAAATTGAAATACAGCAAGAAAAAAGAAACGCTACTAACAGGTGCATTTTTTTCCCTTCCGCCAATGATATCAAAATTCGACTTTGCTCTCTTGTCACGTGATTTAACACCTGTGCCAACGAAACAGATTTCGAAATAGATACGTTGCAGTAATTATTTTTATTGAATGATTCTAACAAAATTAAAAGTGCATGATAAAATTATTTTTTAACTCGGGTCAATATAACCCGAACAGTACATTAGGACTAACAAGGAAGGTCTCCGTTGGGGGCATACTCAGAATTTTTTGAAAAAAATACGAATTAAACTACTCATGTAGGTAATAAAGGATCAGTGAAAATTAGCGGCGGAATTACATTATTAGATATGTAAAAAAATAAAATAGTTTGGAATAATTGGCGTGAAAAGCTGAAAGCGACGCGGGATTTGGCAAGCAGTGCATTTCCTCGCCAAAAGCAGACGATTGTAACGAATCTGAAAATTGATTTTAATTGACTTCACTGTTAAAAATCTGCAGCATTTACTGCAACGTCACTCCGCTACTTTTATAGAATATATCTCTTCTGACCAATGAGAATGCTCCATAGCACTGTGAATTGACCGTGTCATACACTGTTAAAAATCTGCTGCATTTTGATGCAACGCACTCCACCGCTTGTATATAGTATCTCTATTCCAACCAATGAGAAAGCTCCATTTCACGGCCAAGTAACCGTTTTCTATACAAGCAAGACAGCGTGTTGCAACAAAATGCAGCAGATTTTTAACAGTGTATTTTTCAATTTGGAACAATTTTAATCAATTTAAATTGTGTTTTAAATGATAAAATGTATTAATTTCATTTTGTTATAAGTACATATAAACGTATATGACAAAATTACACTTAAAGTAAAGTAAAAATGCAAAACTAAAATTACTTAAACTAAACTTATTTAAATAAATTGAACATAGATAGTTTTTTCTTTAAAAAGTATTCGAAGCGTAAAAACGTATTTTTCAAAATATCGTTTTTTCGCCAACCGGAGATAATTCGCCAAATAAACGAATATTTTATTATTTTTTTACGGACGTTATAAGGAGGTTCCGCCGAATTTTTTTTTATAAACATATATAACTATATGAGAAGAACATTCTGTAATTTTTTCAGATTTTTCTGAGTTTGCCCGTATGGAGACCTTCCTTGTAAGTTAAAAAATATCTTTTGGAACTATAAATAAACGTTAATACTTCTAGGAGTATATAGTTATATTACTAATGAACAAAGTCAAAAAATTTCATGGAAATATCTCTGCACTATTTTTTTTATAAGTGAACGATAAAATTTTCGGGTCAAATAGACCCGAACAGAACAGCAGGGTTAAAAATATTAAAATGCAAACGAAATACATTTTTTTTAAAAATTGCCCATTGGATTAGTTTTGGCTTTAGTCAGATGTTTTGTCTGACTGGAGTAACCTCTTAATGATATACATCTCAATTTAACGCTACACTAGTACAGTTTTCGTTTAATAAAGAACAAATGTCAACATTCCATCCTCCATGCATTCCGAGCTGCCAACAATTACGCTTTTTTCTTTACCAGTATTTTTTTTTCAAAATAAATTTGCCTGATTGAATTGCACACAATTTGTCTTAATAATGGAGTAACACGCAGTATTTCTTCCTCAATGAATACTAAGAATAAAGCGTTCAGTTGGCAGCTCAGAATTATGTCGTTACTCTTCAAGGAGGGCGTCAGGCAGGTGGAGCTCGAGGGAAGGACTAGAGCCGGCACAGTGTACTAGGTAGGTTCTCCTTGAATGCCCATCTTTGACACTTAGTTATTAACTAAAATAACAGAAAAATAGAATGGTCCTTTACGTATTTTTTTATTTAAAAGACTAACAAATAATAAAAGGGAAAAATCAGGATTTGCTAGAACATCTTCGTGTCCTGACAAATACTAGAGTCAGGATCCTATTCTTGTTTGTGTGTGAAAAATATTTGATAATTGATAATTGATAGCAGAACTGAAAGTTAGAAGGTGTTTAAAGATTGTTATCTCTAAAAGTTTAGACTACTTATTCAAAACTTTCAAGAAATATTTTTGTAATTTATTTCTGTTAAGAGGATAGAATACTTTTAAAAGTCGGAGAAAATACAAAATTTGTTCTTTACAACACGTTTTTTAAGGTAATGAATGGTGAATCAGGAAAATTTATCTTAAGCAGAAATAATTTTTTAAAATATTAAAATTGTAAGGTAATACACAGCATTTTATAAAGTACTATCTAGTAAATTTATTTTCTATTACGTGGCTGAAACTGAATCCTGCTTTCAACGGAATTTTTATGATGATTCCGTTAAAAATAACACCTTGCAATCAGTGATGAATTTAGTGAGTGGCCCAGTCTGTACATTCTCCTCTTCAGCAATGGGATGCGACTTGAGATTTTGTGTTTTCAATGCTCAAAAAGAACAATATCCCTCCGGAACCACTGAAATCACTCCCGGAAAAAAAAGTGTCTGAATTAAACACCGCTTGCAATGATACCGACAAAAACAAAAACAATCCATCTAATACAGTATTTCGCATCGATTGCTTGTGTTTTCATTACAGCAGATTCTGTAGGGAAAGGGGGAAGGATAAACGTATATCAACAGGGATTGGTGGATTCCAGCTAAAACAGCGCTTTCCAGCCTTTTTTTCAGTTCCTCTTTCTTATGCTTTGCATTTCGGAAATCCCTATTTCTCATGAAAACGCGCCTCTTGACTTCTCCATTCAACTAAAACAAGAAAACATGCCTTTTTTCATTAGTAGTCTTATTTATCATAACCATACAATAAATTGATACAAATTGCATTGACACGTCTAATGTTTTATTTTTGTTATCCTACATTTTAAAATTAATATTTATTTTTATAATTATTATCTAAACATTATGGGAAATTAATTTAGGTTTTAACATATTTAATTTAAAAGAAGGAAAAAAAATCCCTCAAATCCGCACAGCTTGGGACCAGAGGTTTTGCATAAATTCAATAACCTTAACAAAAATTATAAATTAAAAAATGTATGGAATTGATATAAAACTGAAAAAATCAATTTTTGCACCAACATCTCAGCTGAATGTTTCATTGTTTACTTCTGTAAAATATGTGCGGATTTTAGAGAGTTGCGTATTTTAGAAGTGCGGATTTGAAGGAGTCTACTGTAATAACAAAATCCCTCAAATAATAAGTAAAAATTGCAAGTTAAGTGCTCATTAAAATGATTAGAGCTTTTCTATTAATATACTTTAGCGATATGACTCCGCCTATTCGAAAAGAAACAAGTACGAAAAATCATGCGTTAAGCATAGAATATGAAGCACTTTCCAACGTTTCATAAAATCTTTAACAAAACTTCGTTATTTAGGTAAGTAAGGATATAAAGCCAAATATAGTCAAAAATGTATTCCAGTAATACTGGAACAGCCCAGTATTTGATCTGTCAGTTAACTTATATACTATATAATGGGAAAATTTAGTTTAGCAAAAAATGCCGAGTAGCTTGAATTTTCTCTTTCAGCAATTTATACTAATAGATGGAAACATACTTGAATACTTTGTTCAGCCTTGTAGTTTGCCTGGTACCTTTAAAACACATCACTGTTAAGTAAACTAAAACACTCTTAAAACAACTGAAATCACTTTCTCATAAATTATCATTCATAAGCTCCACGTATCCAATTCTTTGCGTAGTCCTGTATACCATTTTATCTATATTCTGCAAACATTTCTTAGTAAATTTAATGCAGTTGAGCGTAAAAATGCATAATTTATTTGAGAATCACTTTTAAGTAATTTATGTTCATATTCAGTAACGTTTTCGAGCTCTTCCAGCGTTCCGTGTATATTAACTATAACATTTATACATGCCACATAAAATGCATACATTTATTGAAACTTATTTACGCATATCATATTTAAAATGCATTCCATCCATCCATCAGCTATCGTCGGATACAGATACAGTACTTCGGAAAGATTGTACTATTTGAAATCTTTTGTGTGTCCCTGTAAATACTTTATACTTTATTTTAGGGAAGGCAGTATCGTGTAATTTATACTAAGCCTCATTGACATACATCAATTTTATTATACATGAAACAGTTTAATATATTTAAAATATGTCACACACAATTCCTTCTTTATCTAATGGAATTCTTTTGTGTCGCCCTGTAAATAAATAATAGCTACATTTTCACCTTATATTTTATAGAATGCATATTTTAATGCACCTTATAAAAGCATATAAATTTTAATATGTTTAACAGGGTATAACATCTTTAAAATTCCTTTGAAACGATTTTTCCCCATAAGCCGTAATGTAATGGGAAACTTTTGATTCTCCCTGTAGATAAACTAATCATGGTAGAGACTTCATTTTCAATAGAGTTCGTGCTATGGTAAATGTCAATAACGTCCTAAAATTTCATGGCAATCCGAGTATATTTACGTGAGTTAGAGCGCGGACAGACGGCCAGACCAACCGAATGCATAAGCACTTTTCAACTTTTGTTGGAACGTGCAAAAAAAATAACTCTTAGTTTTTTAACATTTTTATCAAAAAGAACATTAAAACCTCAATTAATAGTCCAAGAGCCGATCGCACAAAACCCTAAGTCATCGAGCACAAGAAAAAATCCTTTATATTATAGAAGAGTAATCATAGGAGAATCCGAATGATCCCGGAAGCTACATTACAATCCAGAAAGACTTGAGATCTTTGGCGCGATAAAACGTAATGAGCCGAGAGCGCTAAAATCTTTCTACCCTTTCTCCAGTAACCCATTTGTTTACAAGGGGAAGTGGAGTTTCAATTCATGTGCGTGGATGAGGTATGAAAGAAGAAACATGATTAACGTTTGGGGGTGGGGGGAGGATGTACTAATACTTTTGCGTCTAACATATGATTACTATCTTAATTAGAAATCTCAACTCTTGTGAAAGATGTTATTAAAATGTTATTTTCAAGGTTTATGAAAATCTTCTGCATCAGCGCTTTCCAAATCCCAATCTTTTTTTTCTGCTATCCTTTTATTAGTCATTTCATTTCGAATTAATCCCATTTCTCATAAATAACCCCCCCCCCCCTTTTTCACTCAACTAGATAACGTAAAAATGCTTTTGTTTATTAGCAACTTCTTATTTCAATCATATAATAAATTGATACAAATTACATTGTCATTTCTATTATTTTAGTGACTTTACTAATCCTCTTGTGATTTCCGTCATTATTAATATTATTTTCGCATACCCCAGCTTGGGAACCGCTGATCTGCACTATCTAAGAGCTAGAGATCTGTTTGTTATTGTTTTTTAAGTGCATATTCTGTGTACATAACTTGTACATGCCTTACATTATAGCTATGTATGTTGTATTAAAAAAATGGTTATTTAATAAAATGTTTGCTAATTTAATTTAAACCATTAGTGCCTGGCATCTCATTTTTTGGGACGGTTATAAAAATGACAAGTAAACGCTTTTCACACTCGTAAAAAGGAAGATAAATAAATACTTTCTTTCGCGAGATAAATTCCTCGATAAGTTAAGATAGAAGTTGCTCATATTTAAAAAATGGTAGGAAATGCAAAATCTAAATTTTAACGAAGACAATAATTCAGGCATTAATGGGTTGAATAGAAAAATACATTTGTTCGTTTATTAAGTAAAATGAAAATGAGAAAAATAACCGCAATATGTATGTTAAAACGGATATTTTTCAAAGTTATTTTTAAAAAGAAATAATAACATTTAGAAAGCTTCTAAAAGTAAAATTAAACATTATTTTATATGTTGTTACTATTATTCTTAACTTCATTTATCAACTAGATCTACGACACACAACACAAACAACATTTAAATTATTGTTAAAAACTTCAAATGCTAAATATTCAAAGTTCTTTTTTAAATTTGTAATCAACAATGAGACTTTTTTTTAATTTGCTTTTATTTATTGACTCATACGTGAAACGAGTTACAACTGGGATGATGACTGAACTGAGCAGTCATCATCCCAGTTGAACGAATTCCATGACTCCCATTTCTTCGAAAAAAACTGAAACAAATTCCGTTTTTTCTGGTCACTTGAAGAAGGTTTTATTAGAAAAAGAATTACGGAGAGCGCATTATTCATCAAACTTCCAAACTAAGTTTAGAATTTTTTTTTCATTCAGGTGACTTTTAAATGTTTAAATCTCTCATTGTCTTTATAGGCAATGTATTTAACTCTGATGGCGAATTTAAAATATTTGTCAATAAGCTCCGCTGTCCTCTTTTGTCAGGAAACTCGCAAAGAAATAGATAAAGTAATGAAATCATCATTATTTGTTACCGCCCATAAAAAATGCATTTATTTACTGAACTTTGAAAGGACCTTAAAATAAAAGTTATAAAATATAAAAGCGTAACCTCAAAACAAGCGTCAATAAATTATTTTTTTTAATCTGCTGTAACTAACTTTGTTTTGATAGTTAAATTAATTTTTCTGATGTAAAAATAAATTTTAGTAACGTTAATTGTTACCTTTTTCCAATACTTAAAATCTAGATTTAAATATGACCTCCATTAAGAGACCACTTCTTAGAGCGAGCACTTTTTATTTTAACGGAATGTGGTCGCTTTAAAAAAGTTTTACTGTATATATATATAGTATATATGTATATTAGAAAACATAATGACAGCAACGCTTCAATAGCATTTTCTTTAAATGTTAATCGTTCTATGTCATGAAAGAATAAATTTTAAATGCAGCTATATTAAATATGTTCATCATAGATTTTTTTTCGTTGTACCACAAGTTGTCAAATTTACAAATTTCATTTTTAAAGTGAAAGAAAAATGTAAAAAAAAAAAACTGCTTTTTTGTGAAAAATATGGGTGCAAAAATGTTTTTTAGCTATAAAAAGTTATCTTGTCCCTACTTTATCAGATTATCTCAAATGTTGATCTTTGTTTTTGTAGCGATATTTCATTATTAACTTGCAATATTAATCATTATTGTTTAGATTATTTCATTATAAAATTTATTTTCTGAAAGGAAACACTTATTCATAGGTCTTAATATAATAATAAAATTGCTAATCTAAAATGTTTAGAAATTTAATAATTACAAAAAATACATAATTTTGCTATCTATTTTAATTTAGAATAAATCTCAAATCTTATAAACAAAAAATATTACACCTAAAAAATTGTTTATATGATTTTATTCAAATACAAAATAAACTATTTTTTTTCCTTTTTCAAGTTGTAAATCTGGTATTTTTTAAATAGTAAAATCGTTGGCTAATATATATATGTATATATATTATTGGCAGCGGTTTTCCACCACCTCTGATAGTATATTACGTACAAAAACATTTTTTTACGTTTGCAATTCTTGTAACACAGTTAATAGATTTTTCTCTTTTGGTATAAGTACTAAAATTATAAGGTTCAAAATATCTTTTCGGGGGCAATTTGACTTTTAACAACAGTTCAAACAATCAACGTTTATATGAATAGTCACTTTGTTATTATTATTATTTTGCTTTATCCCCTAACCAATTTTAGAATTTCTTTATAAAATTTTAAATTTACATTTCTGTTTGAAGAGTTTTACGATTTTACAAAAACTAAGAAACTGTATAAACAAAACAATAAAAAAATGTTGCAAGTGTAAAAAAATAACAACGATGCGTTATAAAATCATTAAAAGTAGTAAAGATTTAAAAATTCTAAAAAAGTGAAATAATTTATTTGCATTATCAGAATTATAAATTATTTTTTAAAATAACGAAATTTATCATTTGAATAGAAGAGTCATTTTCTATTTCCAAAGCATTTAACTATAGATTTACACAGTACCCTGTTTACACGATACAAAGAGCTGCAATTCATTTCTCCTCCCTAAAAACTGGTTTTTCTCTACCAACGAAAGCGCCAAAAGCAGCCAACTCCAAGCCGCCAAAGGGGCTCAAGTGTTTCTGGATTGTAATGTAGCATCCCGGAAGGGAAGAGGTGCATAAGCCAAAAATGAATACCACTAGTCGCTCACTCGTAGGTCTATCATTATGTTTTCCTGCACCCAGTTTTCCGTGCTTTCATACTTTTGATTACACAGCACATACAACGATACACTTACAAGTGAGCCACTAATGGTAGTCATTTTTGACTTAGGCACCCCTTTCCTTGCGGTATACATGGATCATTAGATTCCCCTATGGCGACTCTTCCGTAATATAAAGAATTTTTACTTGTGCTGGATGATTAGGGTTTTATGCAGTCGGCTCTTGGAATAGTACTTCAGAATCACAGAAATTTAGATGTTCTAAAGTAATTATTGAAAACGGAAGAATAAAAATAAATTAGTGGGATAAGGATATTGTGCAATGATTAATTGAAATTTTAGAGAAGATAGGATATATCAATGCTATTGCAATATTCATAGCAGTAGGCGGAGCTACTTACATTGCTTTATCAATGATTTATTAGGTACAGTGGGTCATTTTAAGCATAGCATTTTGGATTCATATATGGTATAACTTTGTAAAAACAATCAATTCTCTTTATATCTTTTTAGTTACATCATTTTAGTTATTTCCGGCTTTCCGTTATAGTTTTCATGTACCCCTAGCAGGTCGTCTTTTTTGTAAGGTACCCTGGGATAATAACGCCACGTTAAGGTTCTACAAATTTTCACGGCTCAGTTTTAGATTGTATTTCTCAAACAAATATAGGATTTGATACAGCAACTCATTGACTATTTATATAAAAAAATAATTTGACAGATATGTATTCATAAAATGTAATGGCGTGATTCCTTGACCAATGCTATTTGGCGTTATTACCCACCTATATGGATAATAACACCATGCAAACAAAACTATGAAATAAGATGGAATAATTGCATGTAGATTGTCCAATTCTAAAAATACGAACTCTACAAACTTAGAAATTGACAAATTGCATTCTAAACTATTGAAAATGTTCAATTTTTGTGAAAGTGTAAGAAAAATAAAGGTGTGGGTTGGGGGGGGGGATGATGCAAAAGAATATTAGACCGTGAGCTTCTTTTTGCTTAAAAAGGATCGCTTAAATAGAATTATTAGAAACATTGCACGGTTTTAACTGTGTTTATTTGAATCAGTATTTAGGATGTAGCTCGGCCACTGTTGGGAATCAACCGGGATATTAATGCCAAGGATTGCCGTTATTACCCCGTTATAGTTATTGCGCTGTACATTTTAAATTACAAATTATCTCGGATATCCAAAATGTTTAACAATATTTTGAAAATCCATGAAATGTACTGCAAATTTATGTAATTAACAAAGTATTTCCGGATAAAAAAAGTAATCCTCACATCACAAAATGTATTTCGCAAATTTTAGATCAAGCTTTAATTTTAGTTGCTTGTATAAACAATAACACCTAAAAATGAAACAAATTAACTTGAAGCTGTTTTCTGCAATTTATATGACTCAAAACCTTTCTGCGCAGAGCACATGAGTGTCATTTACCAGATTATTTCATAATTATGCAAAATATTAGCACTTGGCGTTATTACACCAGATCACCTTACTTTAATGGTACATAAAAGTACTGTCAGACAATAAAGAGTTAATTAATAAATCAAAAAATTGATTTATAATTATTAAATCCCTCATCTTTTTCAGGAAAACATAGATGGCAGCACCATTAAATTTAATTTTAAAATCAATGCAATTAGAAGGTATTTCTTTTTAATCAGTTTAGAAATTTAGCCAAAACTGTTATAAATATTTTGTGGATAAAATTTGCATACACTCACAAACATTTGCTCGTGTTATAACATAACAGCGAGAAAGACTGGGCATAGCTCATTCAAAAGTTAGCTTTGAGTTAAATTCTATAAAACAATATACTCTCAGAAGATTAATAATTGTATACTGGTGCCAAATTTGGTGACATTGTTTCACTCGTTAAATTTTATTGGTATTAGTAATTTTGAAAGTAAATTAAAATGCCAAATCTGGCAAAATATTGCCAGCTTTCAAATTTTGATTGCTGACAACTCTTCAACAACTTAATGTCTGTTTCAATCTTTTTTACCACTAAACTACAATGACTCATAGTGACAAGAAACTGACTAAATCATCAAATTTTCCCAACCTTGTGAGCTATCCCAATGACCTTCTCGTACGTCAAAAGGCAGGACCCAAAATTAGGTCAGATATCAGAGCTGTTTTTCAGATAAAATTTGCAAACACACAACATTTGGCCTCATTATGATATATGACAATCCTGCCTTGGCGACCAGTTTGGTCTTCTTTGAATGCATGCTAAGCACTGCATCACGCTACTTTTATTCCAAAATTAATTCATATTTTACTTCCTCAATCCTTTGCCAAATCAGAAGTTTCTGAGTGAGAAATCAAGAGCTCAGTATTTGGTACGACTTCTTACTTTGTCAACCATAACTCTATTATCAAACTATAAGATTAAATGCCAATAATGGCTGATCGTATATGTCACATTCACATCATGTTTGTTGCGTCATCAAGTGATATTTTCAGTTAACATTTTATTTGTATTTTTTATTAGTATTTTGTTAATATATTTTTTCTGCAGTTGTTCAGATAAAAAATATGTTAATTTATGTAATCTGATGAGTAGTTTGCAGATTTATGTAATTTGGTGAAATCGGTCGATGGGATAACCCAGTATTTTTATGTTAGACAGCCGCAGGGGATAAATCACCAAGCATTACTCCTGTCGTATTTTTTCGTATTACATTAATTATGTTAAAGCAATCCTTTCACTCATTTTTAAAAATATAAGGCTTACACATTTAAAACTCAAATATTTAAAATCCGTGGCTTTCGCTTATTATTTAAAAGAAAAAAGAAAGAAAATAAATAATACTCTAAACCACGACATTTAATTTTACATCAAAACATTGTTTTAATTTACTGTGCGAAGAATAAATAATGGTATTAGCAAGAATTATGCTTGTTTAACATTAAAGTACCAAGAACTTTTTAAGATCTTGGAAATTTTATGCAGTTATATTCAAAAAAAGAGTTTCAATTTTTTAATAAAAAGGAAGCTTTGCAAATGAAAATTGAAGATGTATATGATAGTCACATGTTTCGGAGTATTATAATATAAATGAAATAATAGCAATGGAATAGAATTAGGTGAATTCTACCCTGTGGTTGGCTATAATACAAAATTGTCCAACTGATATAGAAAAAAACCCAAATCCAAGAGATCAGCCCAGAACTATTAATGACCGTCACATGATTAGGCTATTATTATAGAGATGATAGACGGCAATGTTGACATGTCATTTTTTTTTATTTGATGATGCAGGGCACAAACAAGATGCAAAAAAAAAATAACACCTTGTAAAAAATTGCATCCTGATTAGCTTATAAAACTATTATTTTTGAATTGAGTAAATATGCCGAATAAATATTCAATTAATTATTTATATAATTTTAGAAAAATCCTCAGCTCATAAAGGTTGCAAAGAATGCAAGATAATGAGACAAGCTTTATCTGAATCCTTTGAAAAAATTTTAAGAAGAAAATTTAACAAAAAAATTCTACTTAAAAATTTAAATTTTATTGAAAAATATGCTTAGCGTATTTTTCTTCTATTTCTAAAAGAGTTTATTTCAGTAAAACCTTTCCTGCCGCATAACATATTGAGGTTTAATTTATCCTTTTCAGGTCAGATTAAGATTTAATTTTAAGGGAAAGATAATTTACAGAAAAATAACAAAACTAAATAAATAAAACTATCAAAAAGTTCTGAAAACGAACATGTCTGGAGTTATTTGCTTTTTTCAAAAAATGACAACTGTGAGAATATGGAAAAATTCTATAATTTTTAAATTTTATTACTAAATGCTAAAACAGAAGAAATGCAATAACAGTAAATGCAACGATTCATACAGAGTTCATACTCAACAACAAGAACTACAAAAAAGAGATTTTTTACAGGTATCTATTTAATATGAGCCAAATGTTTTTTAAAATAATGATTAACAAATAATCCTTTGGAAAATATATTGCACAAATAACAAGTTTTTTTGTGTATCAATCCCAAGATGTCTTTCTAGTTGGCAATGTCTAGAAAATCCTTTGGAACCTATTCCAGAAACACAAGGATTTTATCCTGTATGTGTCAAGAGATGCCTTCTTAGAATACTATTACGAGAAAATCTCTTGGGACATACTTCACAAGCAAATGGTTTTTCTCCTGTATGTATCAAGAGATGGGTTCTTAGATGACCATTCTGACAAAATCCTTTGGAACATATTTCACAAACAAAAGATTTTTCTCTTGTATGAGTCAAGAGATGGTTTCTAAGATTAGTATTATTAGAAAATCCTTTGAAACATATTTCACAAACAAAAGGTTTTTCTCCTGTATGCATTAAGAGATGGTTTTTTAGACTGTTATTTTTAGAAAATTTCTTGGAACATATTTCACAAACAAAAGGTTTTTCCCTTGTGTGAGTCAATAGATGCCTTCTTAGATTATGATAATTAGAAAATCCTTCGGAACATATTTCACAAACAAAGGGTTTTTCTCCTGTATGCGTCAAGTAATATTTTCTTAAATGAACATTTTGAGAAAATCCTTTGGAACATATTTCCCAAAAAAAGAGTTTTTCGCCTGTATGCTTCAAGAGATGGGTAGTTAGATGACCCTTTTGAGAAAATCCTTTGGAGCATATTTCACAAACAAAAGGCTTTTCACCTGTATGTATCAAGAGATGGCTTCTTAATTTACTATTGTGATAAAATCCCTTGGAACATACTTCACAAACAAAAGATTTCTGCCCAGTATCAGTTGAGGTATGTTTTCCTTGATCCCCATTTCGAGGAACAAAATGCTGTTCACTGGCGGAAGAATTTTCCTCTGTAATTGATGACATTTTCTAAAATGAATATGCTTAATATCGGATGATAACAGGAATTTCTTCAAGGAATCAGACTTATCCAATTGTTGCCATTTTCAACCAAAGAAATGACTTACTGAACTTCAGCAAAAGCAGTTTTATTCACGATTGAATCTAAAAACAGAAAGAAAAATAAGACATTCATTAATAAACTGCATTAAATTTTAGCTGTCAATTAGGTAGCCATTTTGACAAGTTTCATTTCCTTAAACAGTACAATATTTATGCATGAAATTATCACATTATATATTGTTAGACGTATGACTTAATTCATGTGTAAATACTGATACATACAGGGCTCAAAATGTAACGGAGCAAACCAGAACAATGTTCTGGCTTGTGAAATTTTAAAAACATTATTACAGTTTTACATTTGTAATTTATTGTGTTTGCTCTCAATTAATGTACAACAGAATAATGATAAGTTATTGATTCTAATAAATAGCGTGATTGACATTAATTTGTTTTTATTCAGATGAATTGAGTGAATCAGAAATTTAAGATGAAAATTAAAATTGATGTGGTATTGAACTTGTGATATTTAAACACAGAATTAACAATATTAAAGCATTAACATTTGTATTATTTAACTATGAACTATTTATATTACTTGAGAGAAGTGTTACAAAAATAAATAACATAGGTATGTTTTAGCTCTATTCTAATAAGAACCATAATCAAAGTAATAGTAAAAATACAAAACATCTCATGATCTATACAAATGATATGCAACAATGAGATGTAAACAAAAACTACACGCCCCATTGTAAAAAATAAATTAAAAATTGACCACGATCTAATTTGACACTTGGTTCATCCCATTCAAGTTTTCATGGGTCCATTCCATGTGAAATCAACCAAAAAATTCAATATTCAAGCTGACCATTTCAGATTTCAATTAAACTATCAGAGATTCTCTATGATGATATAAATTAGAGCATATTTTTATTTTTTATTTATCGCTTTAAATTTTCATACAATTAATTATTAAAATTTTGAAAAATCATCATTTTTTCAGTTGCATAAATATTTTCAATTTTGAATTTCTCAAGTTCTATCAAACATAGAAAATTTTAGGACCACTCATTTTAAATAGGAGTTAATAAGGTTTAATTTGATATGCAAACTGACTATATGCATACTAATAAAAAAAAATTATTTTTTTTTAAATTTAAATAAAAAATTTTTTTAGATAATCATTTTTAAAAATGTTGAAAAAAATATGTGTTTGTTATAGTATTATAAGCTTAAAATTCTGAAATTTTTAGAGTGCGATCTCAATGGGATCAAGAGTTATGAAATAAAAACTGAAAATTACCATACAAATTATAAATAAATAACAAAATAGATAGAATTAAATTGTTATTTTAATGGTAATTTTTAGCTTTTATTTCGTAACCCCTGATCCCATTGAGATCCTGCTCTAAAAATTTCAGAATTTTAAGCTTATAATATTACAACAAACATATAATTTTTTCAAAATTTTTAAAAATGACTATCTAAAAAATTTTTAAATTTAAATTAAAAAAGAAATTTATTTTACTTTTTTTAAGGATGTATAGTCAATTTACATATCAAATTAAACCTTATTAACTCCTATTTAAAATGAGTGGTCCTAAAATTTTCTATGTTTGATAGAACTTGAAAAATTCAAAATTGAAAACAAGTAAACAAGCCAAAAATGGATGATTTTTCAAAAATTAAATAATTATCTCTATGAAATTCTGATGCGAAAAAAAAAAAAATTATGATAGTAAATTCTCATTTATAGCATCAGGCTTAACAATTCTTGAGAGTTTTATTGAAATCTGAAAGGGTCAGGTTGAGTCACTAGTTGATTTGGCATGGAATGACCCTCATGAGGAATTTATTCATTAAATCTAACCATAACTCAGGAATAATAAAAGAAACAGTATCATTGCAAGCAAAGCATTTATGCACATAAATTTCAATGGACTCTATTATAATGGTCTTATGACAACAATTTGATATGAAACATAATTTGCTTTCATTAATCAGAATTTTTATCCTAATCTGATGGTTTAAAAAAAACTTTTTATTATAATTTGTATTTGTATTGTATTACTTTTCGAAATATTGAGATATGCAAGATAGAATAGTTTGGGTATTGGCACATCCAAATAGTTAAACTGTTTTCGTACGGTTAGATATTGGCGATTCAAGTGCTCAGATATGCCATCTGGTGGAAGAAAGATGTACCTTTTTGCTTTAAGATAGTGCTGCGCAAATGCATTGCATTACATTCATTTTAAAATTGTTCAGGATGATTATTCTTTTGCACAATTTCAGATTTCCTGAGACATTTATGTTCAGTCTTATATAACTAAGAAAAAAAAAATCAGTATCCAAATTTGAATATTTAAAATTTTCAAATACATTAACAGTTAAGAATTACTTTAATGGAAGTTTAGCATTAGTTAAAGGGGATCAGAGATTCCAAAAACATGTTCATAATAAATGTCTGACTGTTTGTCGCCATTATATCTTCAAAAACTGAATACAATAGCGACAAACAGACAGTGCATAGAACCAAATCAATTTTTTGCGTATTTTTATTTTTCTTTTTTTTGCAGGAAGCAGGTTTTCTTTCCATTTTCAAATTATTACACCAAAAGGGAGTGCTGTAATAGCAATTTTTGTACCATTTCAATATTATACCATTGAAAAGCATATGAAGTTATGTATTGAATTGAACCAATTTTTTCTACATGTTTTTGCCAATGGCTAGCAGATTTTCATTGAACTGAACCTATTCCAAAGGAAAGGAACATTGTTATAGTGGGTATTTTATCATTTCCTCGAACCTTTATTGTTCTGCTGTCCATCAGCTCGTGCAGAGAAGGAAACTTGTGTCCTGCTAAGCCGGCTGTTTGCAAAAAGCTGATGAAAAAACAGAATAAGGAAAAACTATTGATTTTAATAAATGTAATAATCTACATTAACTTTTTTTACTTTTTTACTATGATTCATTGACTGGAGCAAAAATTTAAAATGAAAATCAAAATTGGTATAGTATTGAACTAATATATTGAAGAATTAACATGTGTAGTTACTTTTTGAAATATATATGAGATAGACAGTTTTAGGATTGGCACATCCATCTACATTAACCATCTATTTTCTGTGTAATTTATTTTGATGTGAATGCAAAGATTTTGTTAAAACTATTAAATGATTATAAAATAATTTTATTTCAAAAAATAAAATATAGCAATGTTTGCCATTTCTATTCTTCAATTGCATACATAATTTATTGTTAGAGAAACCTGGTTCGAAATGACACATGTATTGTTTACTAGTTAAAAAAATGGGGAATAATATTGTCCATCTTTTTTTGTTTATTGTTCCTGAGGGGCAATTGCAAGTAGACCAAATGACTGTTGAATACATTATGTAACAAAAATCTATTAATAAATACTTTTAAGTAGTTGTAATTATTATTTTTATTTCAAACATATATAGTAGTGATATTTTATTAAATTTTCTCTTCATTTGAATTAGGGATATAACAAATATTGAATCACTGTTCAATGGCAAATATTTGGTTGGCCATAAATTTCAATGGACTCTGTTTATTAATGGTCTTATGACAACAATTTGATATGAAACATAATTTGCTTTCATTAATCAGAATTTTTATCCTAATCTTATGGTTTAAAAAAACTTTTTATTATAATTTGTATTTCTATTGTATTACTTTTCGAAACAGTGAGATATACAAGACAGAATAGTCTGGGTACTGAATATTTCAAGAGACCAAATAGAATATCAACAAAAAGAGAAAGAGTATCACCAAACAGAGAAAGATATCTCGTTAAATAAATTCAAAATACAGTCAAAGTTCCATAATCCGCACAAACTGGGGCTAAAGGATGTGCGGATTATGGAATATTGTGGATTATAGAGTAATATGGATTATGCATCATTATTATTCCTAGACAGCATTTTAATTCTATAATCAGTATAATATGAAAATAAAAATAAGAAATCTAATAATTAATTTAACACGCTATCTCAAGAAATGTCTTTTTAAAGTTACATAAAAATTGATTGCATTTAAATAAAACCAATCACATACATAATCCATAATACAGTTTGTTGTTTATTGTTAATATAATAAAAGAGTTATATTAAAAAAGTAGATGTTTTATTACTATGATTTTTTTCAATTACTTTATTAATTGTTTTAAAAAATCATTTTTGGATTACAAATTTTTACATTTTCTTAATTATTTATTTCAATGTCTACATTCCTAAAGTAACGCATATTATAGAAAATTATGGATTATGGGTGCATGGATCTTCGACTGTAATTTTTTTTTTTTTTTTTTAATCAAATCGGCTAGTTTCTGGCACATTCATGATGTCATTTTGTTTCTTACTAGCTCAAAATATACAGTTATTCAGATACTTAAAAAACCTATTAATACAGTATAGTATTTGTTATCTGGCATCTTGACATCCAAAACGCTAAACCATTTGAAACCAAAACTTAATAAAAATTTGCAGTTTTTTTCTGCATATTATATTGAAGAGCATGCTTTATATTATAATTCAATATTTAAATAGCTTTAACTACTTATACATCTAAAGGTAGCATAAAATTTTATCAATCTCTCTTCCCTTTATTAAATATAGGGGGAAATGTTACTACAACTAAATATGTAAATTTTCCTGAAAAATTAAGGTGTAGGAAAAAAAATCAGTTTATTTCTAAAATATATTAGAAAAAAATTATAAAAGTTAGAAAAATTGATTTTAAAAAATAAAATCCCAAATAAATTGTATTTTGTTAGAGAATATTAAATAATAATTTTTTTGTTTGTTTGTTTATTTGTACTAAAAAATTTCTTCACTTAATATGACTACATTAAAAAAGAAAAAAAAAAGAAACAAGTCCTGCTTTTAAAAGTTTAGTTTTTTTCAATCTTAGAATTTTCACAGCATAACATTCACACATTATTGAACATGTTTATTGAATTATTTATTACATTAAGTCTCTGTTGAAATGATTTTTCAGTCACATGTTCAGTTACACATTGACCTAATGTAAAAACTTCAGCTAACATCTCTGCAGTTCTGAATCAAATGTATTAACAATCCCATTCACATAGTATTGTTTTTTGAGCATTTAGTATATACTTTCGTACCTTATAAGTATATAGTAAATCTTAACATAAAGAAACAGATTGTTGCAGTTTTGTCACTGTTACGAATATTAATTTTTAAATATTCCATTGTTGTTTAAAAAAGTATGAGGACAGTATTCACATGACGTCACAGAGGGAAGTGTGTCGGTAAAAAAAAAAAAAAAAAAAAAAAAAAAGGCTCCTAGTGTGTTTGTTTTGTTATTGCATAATTTGATACTGCATGAATACAGATAAATTCATGCGTAAAATATGGCAAATTTATTGTGTATGAATTATTTTTGATAAATATTTATATACATACTAATTTATATACATTTGCATGCAGTTGCTTTCAAATAGAGAAATGAGTTCATATATATAACTCATACTTGTCCCTGAAAAAGTCTAAAACTTCATATAAAAATAATATAAGCATAAATTTTTAATCACAATGTTTTTCAATGGCACGATTAAAAATGTTATTCCCAAGCAGACAAATTTTTATAGCCTTAAACCAAATGGAAGAATATGGTTTATTGTACAATCTTATATCACCCCCCCCCCCCCTTACAATTATAATTTTCATTTCCTTTAAAAAATAGACTTAGTTTTGGTATAGCTTTCCAATCTCAAATCAAAAACGTTTAGTTTAGTTCTATAATCTAAACTCAAACAAAACTAAGTTTTAGTTTGGCTTACTCAAGTTTGCAACCAAAAAATAGCATAGGATTTACTGTTGAACTTCATCGAGGAATTCTAAGCTCATTTAGATTTCTCTGAATATTCTGTTCGTATATTTCTTCATATAAAAATTAAGAAATTTCCCTTGAAATATTATTTGATGGAGAAATCGTTATATATTTTTAACAGATTACATACAAAATGTATTTTTGTCACAAAACTCGATTGTTTCCACGACCCATAGTTTGAGAACCGCTGCTGTATTCGATGGAGGGAAATGGAGGTCATTCTTAGATTCGGAACCCTGAATTAATCAGCTACAGTTTAATCATGAAAAATGCTATAAATTAGTGCCATCTGATAGGGCAATGTACACCAAAAACTAAATAACATATATTTTAATGTTATTTAGTTTTAGTGTTAGTGTCCTTATCAAGTTTTTTCCAGTATGATGTAAAAATGTTTATTATATGTAGGCAGATACATTTTGAGAATATAAATTAATCATACATTTATATAATAAAACTGGATTCTACCAGAATCATATTAATTTAAATAATGCTTCTATTGCAGGGAAACCTTTAGCTTAGCAAACTGATATATCAGTTGAATCCAGTGGAAAGGTTAAGGAGGAAATTTCAAAAGAATAAATCGTTCATAAAAATAAAGTACAATTTATGCAGTAAAATTAACTCAAAATTACCAGCAAAAGCAATGCTTTGTTTGGATTCACAAAGCAATATTTTTAAGATAAATATTTGAAAGTAACAATTTCTTTTCGTAGTATTTTTGCATCTATATTAAGCAAAAATGTTATATTATGTTTTTTGATAATTTTAATTTTAAAAATGTAAATTCATCGAAATAACTAAGAACTTTCATGGAAATTTTTACTTGTGATATAAGACTAGCATAAATTAAAAAAATTTTAAAGCAAAATTTTACAAAATATTAGTTTATTTGTTTATAATACAAAAAAAAATATATATAAATAAATCATAATATAGTTTTTTTTAAATGCATAAAAGACATTTCGTGCAGACATTTTTCTTTATTTAGTTAATCATGATTCTATTTATAATTGCCATGGTTTATTTTTTCTTCTGAAAATATGCGCATTTCATTTTTTATTTGCACAAATGCATCTGCAATGGAAAAATATATAAAATAAATTAATTACTATAATAATTTTTTTAAGTTTATTTTGTAAAAAAATAATATTGTGCAAATTTATAGATTATAATTTATTACTATGTTTAATTTTCAGTCAAAATACTAAATAGTTTTTTGGTTAAAAGTACGACAAAATGTAACTAGTGTAGCGTAGTAGAGGATTCGCTTTGCTTATGCAAATTAAAAGACAACAACAACAACAAAATAATAATAATAATAATGAAAAAGCACAAAGAAGAAACATTTTGACATTCTGCTAAATAAGACAATTTTTAAATTAAAAGAGATACATTAAATAGACATAGATATCAAACCTTTAAATAAGTTATCTTCAAACAAAATAATGCTTAACATGTTGTGGTCAACAGGCCTAACTCAACTATTACAGCGCAACTGCCACTGTCAACTTTCTGTTTGTTATGAATATTTCTCAGCTTTCTTGGAATTAAAATTGTAAAAAAATAAAATAAACACGGAATAAATCTTTTTTAAAGTAAAAATAATGAAGAAATTACGGAAAAGTTGAAATGTGATAGAAAGATTCCTAATTATGTAGCATACCACATAATGCCATTTTACGATGAAACCAATGACATCAGAAAACGTTTTGATTCAAGAGTGAAGTTTGATTAATGTTTATTATACTGCCATCTTGATATATGGAGTATATTTTAACAGTATATGTTTGTATATTTCAGTATTATGGTTTCTCCCTCCCATAAGTCCAGAGTAATCTCTCCAAGAGTTGGATCAAAAATGGATCCTATTAAAGTTACCATTTTTAAGAGAGTTGAAGAAAGAGATATTTTGGTAAACATAGTTTATGACATTAAAAGTGAAAGTTTAAGAAGTTGTCAGTCTCATACATTCTTTTGATACACACTGTAGAAAACCAACTGTAAGCCCCCCACCTTCTTAAAAGAAAAAAAAATAAAAAAAAATACTTTTAATGCAGGGGTGGGGGCTTATAATGAAATTATTTGAAAAAAAATTTCATTGAATTCTGTTTTTGTTATTAATTTCGATTTTTTAAAGTAAATAAAACATGAACAATAAAATTATCACATATTTATACAGTGTTGGCAACAAATTTAATATTACAAAGATATTTGAATTACAAATTCTATATTTGCTTTCCTAAACTTTTTAAAAATTACAAGTAAATTTTGATAAAATTTATATAGGAACTTTAGTATGCTATCAATTATATAATAAATATGTACATTCAATTGAACAGAATACAACCAAATTCAGTCTATGAGCAAAATAATTTTTTAAATTTAAACGCTAAAAAAAAAAAATCAATTTGTTGTTTAAAACTATCATTTCAAATAATATTCGCCGAAATTACAAGAAAAAAAAAAAAACATTTTATTAATGCTTTAAATGATTACAGGAAGAATGGAAGTTGCGACAGAGGAAATTTCTCATAGTCATGTTATCAAACCGCAAAATGTACAATTGTAGTTGAAGATTAAGAAAAGAAACTATGTTAGCATTAATTTATTTTAGTAAAGACTAAAGATTAATATAAATCAACACTTTAAAAGTTACCTGATATTACAAACAGGACGAAACAGAAGACGCCAGGTCATTGACGCCAATGCAAGAATAAATCGTGTATTTTTTTCATCATGACTCATTGAAAAAGATTCGTTCAATCAAATGAATGATATCAAGAATGTTGAGTTCCAATGTAGTTGACTAATTATACTTACATTATTTATTAATAAAACTGCTGGCAAAGGCAGTATGACTAGTGCTATTTTTTTAAAACTCTGATTGTAATATTGGCTATAATACAGCCGTTAACCGAAATAAGCTATTCAAAAGAATCTAATCTTAATTTTCATGATTTATTCAAAATCAAATTGTGTCAAATTTTATATCGGAGGAAATATTAAAGTGTTAGATTCCCGTTTGACTAATGCTTTTCAATCCTTTTTTATAAATAAATGTTTTATTTTCTTAAATGAAATTATTTATGAATGAATAATTGATTTTTTATTCATGAATGAGTTTGCCCGTTGTGATTCATTCTTTGTTTTGGCGTCTGTACTTTTTTAATGAGCGTACTCTGTAAAAATTGCTACTTTTTAAAATCATTTTACTGATAAATAATTAGTGAGAGATGTTTATTTAGTTTTTGTCCTACTGAAAATTTTACAAGTTTTGATTTGATCGTATGATGACACAATATTTTAGCTGTTGCAACTTTCATTTTTGTTGACATTTGTAGTCTAAAATATTTGGTACGCAGGTAAACTGAATATTTGGCTAGTCGAAAAGCAACTATCAGGTAAGTAACTAACATACACTGTAAGTAAAGTACACTATAAAAAACTATGCTTTAAGTTATTACTAGAAAAACTTTTCTAATTATTAATTTTTCCAATTTCATGCATGTGAACATATTTTTTATATTCTAAAATAAATATTTTAAAATCAAAGAGAAATTTGGAAGAAAAATTTTACTGTCAACAGAATTACAATCAGAGAAACACTGTAGTATTAAATAATATAAGTAATTCAAATGATGGTAACTCTCCAAGTATAACAGTGTCCTTACTTATTATCCTTTCAAGATTAAGTAGGATTGTGCTAAGCGTGACTCCCAATTATACTACCCTAAATTTATGACAACTGCAGGAGAGGGTGGGATGCAGTGGACCACCCCTTATATTTTATTTATTTTTACATTTTAAAAACTTTTAAGACTAATTAGACTGATTACTTATACCCTTCAAAACACTTCATTTGTTCAGAAAGAACCATTTTAACCTGATTGTTGTTTTGAGCTTCTAAATGCAAATTTTTTCATAATGATATTTTTCTTCAACCCTGCTGACTGGGCAAAAATGTAATGTTGTTTCCTCTGTAATTTATAAAAAAAAATGCTAAAAAATATTATTTTTTCAACATGTCATAAAATATTTAATTATTTTATGACAATAATATATAATGAAATGTCTTAAGAACATCAATCATAACAAAATGTTTGTTAAAATGCTGTTAAGAAGAGAAATGCTTTGTTAAGAAGAGAACACACACACACACACACACAAAAAGAAATTAAAAATATTAATCTCCCCAAGAAGATATTTTGAATACATGAATGCATCCAACGTCCATAGATTTAACATTAGGAAGCAGAATTCCAAAGCTGAGTGACCAGTCCCCAATGAAATGAAAATTGACAAACTGGCTTCTTATTGGCAGTAAAATTTAATGCAGTTTTTTAATAAATGTCTTGCTTATTATTTTTGATTTCTGATTTTTAGATTCAATGGTAGATAAAACTGTTTTTGCTGAAATTCAGTAAGTCATTTCTTTGATAGAAAATGGCAACTATTTCTTCATAGTGAAACTTTAAAAAATAGTCTGTTATCATTCGAAATCAAGCCTATACATTTAAGAAAATGTCATCAACTACAGAAGAAAAATCTTCCTCCAGTCAACAGCACTTTTTTCCTCAAAATGAGGATAAAGAAAAACATTGCACAACTGATACAGGAGAGAAATCTTTTGTTTGTGAAGCATGTTCCAAAAGATTTTCTTATAATAGTTATCTAAGAAAACATCTGTTGACCCATATGGGTGAAAAATCTTTCGTTTGTGAACTATGTTCGAGAAGATTTTCTCAGAATAATGATCTAAAACGCCATCTCTTGACACATACAGGTGAAAAACCTTTTGTTTGTGAATCGTGTTCTAAAAGATTTTCTCATAAACATCATCTAAGAGCCCATCTCTTGACTCACACTGGAGAGAGACCTTTCGTTTGTGAAATATGTTCCAAAGCATTTTCTGATAAAAGTACTCTAAGAAAACATCTCTTGACTCACACTGGAGAGAAACCCTTTGTTTGTGAAATATGTTCCAAGAGATTTTCTCAGAATGGGCATCTAAGAACCCATCTCTTGACTCATACAGGTGAAAAATCTTTTGTTTGTGAGATGTGTTCCAAAGGATTTTCTCAAAATAGTGATCTAAAAAGACATTGTTTGACACATACAGGAGAAAAACCCTTTGTTTGTGAAGTATGCCTTAAAGGATTTTCTAATAAAGGTAATCTGAGAAAACATTTCTCGACTCATACTGTAGAGTAACCTTTTCATTTGGGAAATATGTTCCAAGTGATTTTCTCAGAATAAATTCCTGAAAAGGCACCTCTTGATGCATTCAAGTGTAAAACCCTGATTTTTGTGAAATATGTTGTGAAGGACTTTCTCTGAATGGTCATCAAGAACCCATCTCTTGATGCATATATGTAGGACAAAATACTTGTGTTTAAGAAATGTATTTTGAAGGATTTTCTAGATATGACTGTCTAGAAAGACATTCGTGTTTCATACTGGAGAAAAAAAATTTTGTTTGATAATCTGCTTTCAATTGGATTATCTGATTATCATTACTTATGGAAACATTTGTCTCATACCAAATAGACTAGCCATACTCAACCTTTTTTTTCTGGCGGGCCACAAACATTTCTTTTTGACTTTAACCAGACCCCCTACATTATTTAAAAAATGATTTAAAAAACGTACCGAAAATAAGCCCTCGCTAAGTATAAGCTTCCTGTCTCATATATTTTAAAAGCCGCATTAATCCTTGCAAATTTATAGATTACAAATATATCCCTTCACACTCCTAATTTTTTATATCTATTTCACGAAATTTCAAATTATAAGCATTCTGTAAAATTATTAAAATTTTCTGTCTGCTAAATGATAGGGGGCTTTCTCTCGAGACTTTATGGTAGTTAAAATAATAAAAGTAATGTACAACTACAATATAATAAAGTTGATATTATCACTATGGCTGAATGTCTGTTCGTAAGCAAGTATTACCAAAACAATTTAACACCACTCTTTCCAAATAATAAACTTAAGTCGATTTCTATCACAAATGCTTTAGAGATGTGCCAAAAAGTTTTGTAGTTGGCAATAATGCTGCAAAAGGTTTTTGATACCAACTTTTTATCCGACAAAATTTCAACCATATAAAGCAGCATTAATTGTGTAATAAATATACAGTCGAAAGTTCTATAATCTACACAAGTTAGAGCCAAAGATTGTATGAATTATGGAATATTGTGGGTTATAGAGTATTATGGATTATAGTTCATTTTATTATTCCTAGACAGCATTTTAATTCTCTAATCAGTATAATATGAAAAGATAAACATGAAATCTAATAATTAATTTAATATGCTACCTCAAAAAATGCCTTTTAAAATGTTATTTTATTAAAAAATTTGATTTACATGTGTATTTAAAAATAATTACATACACATATTACATATGTTCTGTAATACAGTTTGTTTTTTAGTGTTAATAAAATGAAAAAAGTTATATTTTAAAAAATAGATGATTTACTATAATGTTTTTATTATTTGTTCTAAAAAATCATTTTTAGATCACGAATTTCTAAATTTTCTTAACTGTTTATTTCACTGTTTACATTCGTAAAGTAATGCAAATTATGGAAAATTGTGGATTAGGGTGCGCGGTTTATCGATCCTTGACTGTAAAAGAATTCAGAATTTCCAAATTCTAAATTGAAAAAAAAAATTTCACTAGTAAATCAATGTTTTGATTGGTGAAAAAAATATAATTTTGAAATGCATGTTGCAAACTTAATTTCGAATGATATTTCATTAATGTTGTTGATTAACAAATATATACATCATTGTAGAACAAATAAAACTGTATGATAAACGGAACTTTTGATTTAAAAAAGGCTTTTATCATAATTTTAAATTAATTATAAACAATGATTGACAAACATTTGGTTTTGCTTTCAACCCAAAAGTAAAGTTTCATCGGAAATCTGTTTCTTGTGAAAATGCTGCCACACTAAAACGCGACTGAAACTCATCGGAAATGTACAATCTATGCTCTCTGTACTAACAAATCCTCTAAAGCCTGAAACTATTTGTGTTCCAAAAATCTTGTTTCTTCCTTTGGAAATTTCCATTTGATTCATTGATTTGAGCTGTATCGGCTCGAATGACACACCCTTTATTTACAGTGCTATGAATTTCACTATTTATAATGATCAGTCATCATTGACTCAATACATGAATGCAAATTATAAAGCAACCATAACTAAACTTTGAAAAAAGTTTTTCATGTGCTTACTAAAAACTGCAAATTCAGCAGAAATTTTTCTGATTGTTACTGCCGAAGTGCTTCGAATACTGTTTCAGAAAGTACTCACATGACACATAATCAAATACAAAAGTGATTAAAGGTAAAACGAGGTATATATATAGAGAGAGAACATTTTACAAATAGTAGTTGAAATTATATATATAAAAACTCATTGTGTGTCGAATGAATGAATGAAGAATAAGTTAATAATTAGGTATATTTAATTAACATGTAAAATTAACTAATAAATATGTATACTTATATATGCATTAACTACTTGAAAAGTATTTTTGGTCATTTTTGTTTTCCGCTGAAAAATAGGATGATTACCGAAATTCGGTTCCAGTCTTACAAATCTGTTTTTGTTGATCGTTAACCTGAAAATAACGGGACACATTTTATTTTCCCATGAAAACGTAGAAAAAACGCCGAATATCTTGAATATTTTTAATGCATGTCTCAATAAATTGTTTAAACATGATTTAATGATTGGGCGTCTCGGGCCACACCTAAAACATCGCCGGGTCACAGGATGAGTATGGCTGAAATAGAAAATTCCTAAAAAATCACCTCTGTTTTTATTCCTAAAATGGAGTCTGAACCTTGTATATCTCAGTGCATTTACTATGATCAGTTTTTGTGTTTTAGCATTTAATAATAAATTTAAAAAAATTTCATTCCTTCCATGGTTTAGGAGTCTGTAAATGGGGCTGTAAGCAAATACTTTGTGACATATTCATTAGTTTTCAGTAAACCTTTATGTGGTAACTTTTTTGCTAGTTACCTTTAATTCTTTTATTTCACTGTATTTTAACCCTAAAAAAATAATTAATCTGACCTAAAAAGATAAATTGTTCATCATTATCTTATGTAATTGGAAAATTTTTGTTGAAGTAACACTTTTTAAATACAGAAGAGAACTCTGGTAAAAATATTTTGTGTGACAAAAGAAAAATCTTATTTCTTTTTTAATTTTTTTTTCATAAAATAATTCCCAAGGATATAAATGAAATGTACCTCATTGTTATGTATTCTTTGCATCTAACGTGAGTTGAATATTTTTCTAAAAATATATAAATAATTAATTGAATTCTGCATCTTTACTCAATTCATAGTAAAATAATAACGAATAATCAACGAATAATAATCTGAAAAAAAAATAGGAATCTGTATTTTTTAAAAGAAATTACAATATTTAATAAAAAATTTATAAATTAAAAAATAATAATGATATATTTGTTTTCTGGATTTTGGAATTCCAGGTAATAAAACCTCTACAGTACTTGAGGTTCCATTTCTGCATGGAAGTCTTAAATATATAAATAAATAAATAAAAACTAGCCATAGAATAGATTTGGTTCTCTAGGAAATTGCTTATAAATAATAATGTTTATTTTTTCTTTTAAATCAAGAAGAATTTTGCTATTATTATACTATGGAACTTACAGGTAGTTTTGTGGTTTGTAGTGAAATTAGTAAGGACAAATAAATATTAACAATACATGAGACTGTCCAAAGAATTTTCTTATAAGAAATAGAATGTTTCCTGTATTCATGTATGTATTTACAAGATAATATTTGTTAAATATCAATTAACTAACGTGTCTATTATGTCATATTAATACTGACATGGAACAAATGAATAAAATAGTTTTTTGCTTTTAATAAAAATTTATTTTTTCATTATTGTTTGTAGTTCTTCACCTTTTTAATGTATCTTTCCATAAAAGATGTTTCATATACATAATTAATTTCTTACAGAATCACTTTAATTTTTGAGGCATTTGAAATTTTTTTATAACATAAAACATAGAAAAAAATCATAAAAATATAATACAGTAGAAGATCGATATAACGCAATTCTCTATAAACCGCACTGCTTCTTGGATGTAAACAGTGAAATTCACAGTTAAGAAACTCCTACATTCTGTTTTGAAAAAATGACGTTATCTAGCGGATTAAATTTCAGCATATAATTTTACTTTTTCTCCCGTTTTTAAATAAAAAATTGCCATCATTAATGTGAAATAATTTTGAAAATGAGAAGTTAGCATCGGGATAGTAAGGTAACAGAGTTAGCAAGTCACGGAGCTAGCGAAAACGGGATGAAAAACAGAAATTTTAGCGGCAAGAAATCATAATTACTTGCGATAAAATGGCAATGCCAGTTTATTTTGATGTTTAATGTTATTAGCTCGGTTATTGCTCTCGCCTACGTTTTTTCTTTTTTAACAACACATTTATTACGTTTTATTTCTTTTAAATCGGAAGATATATATTTACTTGTTTCTTTTTTTTCTTTTCTTTTCCTTTTTTTTTTTTTTTTTTTTTTTTTTTTTGGTTAAAAAAAACAAATTATGGATAAAAAAGTCGGCGAGTCATCGAAAGCAAACAAAAAAGTAAGATTTTGACTATTTTGCAGAAAGTAGAAATATTGAAAGAATTGGACAAGGGATCAACGGCAAAGTACATTGCAAATGCATATGGTTTTGGTAATCGAACTGTTTACGACATCCGCGACTGCCGGGGAAAAGTATTGGATTATTATTTAAATACCGACAGCAAGAAAGGCATTTCTGAAAGGAAACGAATGAAAGGTTCACAATCGGCCGATTTAGATGCCGTTTTGTTCGAATGGTTTCGCCAAAGGCGATCAGAAAACATTCCAATTACTGGACCGATTCTGTGTATGAAAGTAAAGAAGTTTCATAAAGAACTTAATATTGAAGTTCCATGTGATTATTCATTCGGTTGGTTGATGAAATTCAAAAATCGGCACGGTATACGATACCTAAAAGCAAGTGGCGATAAGGTGTCTGCTGATACAGAAGTTGCTGATCAGTTTGTTGAAGAACTTTAAAAAAATGTTGATGATGAAAAAATTTCGCCTGAACTAATTTATAATATGGATGAAACAGCCCTTTTACAGTGCAATTTACCGCGCAAAACTTTTGATTGTGAGCAAGAACTTGACCCTTCAATGGTCAAAGATGACAAAAGAAGGTTAACAGTAGTTCTTTGCAGCAATGCTGCAGATACACATAAGTGTAAACTATTAGGTGTAGGAAAAAGTAAAAATCCTCATCCTCTAAACGGGTTAAAAAAGTGGTCTACTTCCTGTTATCTATAGAAGCAACAAGAAGGCGTGGATCACAAAGGAATTGTGTGCAGAATGGTTCAATAACAATTTTGTGAAGGAAGCTCGGGAGCACTGCTCAAAAGTTAGCCTACCTAAAGATAGCAAAATTTTGCTATTATTTAATAACTGTCGTGCCCACCCAGAACTTGCTGCTCCTAATGTCAAAAAAAAAAAAAAAAATTTTGCCACCCAATACTACATCCTTAATCCAGCCTCAAGATCAGGATGTCATAAACAGCATGAAATGCAACTACAAAAGTTCTTTTCTTTAAAAACTCCTAAATTCTGATATCCGCCCTAATATGATAACAGAATTTTAAAAAACAGTTCAATATTAGGGATTGTGTGTACATATTGAGGTAAATGCATGGCATAATTTATGGCCAGAATCCCTTTTTTTTAAAAACCGATAATGATGATGAAGTTGGTGGTTTTAAACCTTCCTTAGCGAAAATTAAAGCTGCTGAACTTATGAATTATGCACAAACCACTCAATTGGATGAACTGAACGAAGAGACTATTGTGGAATTTTTGTAACGAAGTGTCTATTCTCACGGCAGCCGTAAGAATATTAATCTTACGGCAGTCTATTGCACATGCGCAGTCGAGGACTGCTGTAAACGATTGCCGGAAGCGGAGATTCTTGATGAGAATGAATCAGGGAAAATGAGCGACTCATATGTGACAATGAGCGACAACGTGGTGGCTTATCGCTGAATGCGTAATTTTGATGATTGTTTTGATTAAACAAAACAAAAAAAAAAGTTGAGAAGGAATAATTCATCAACTTTAATTCCACTTTTTTCAGATTTTAAGAAGAACTACAGCTTTACAAAGAGATTAAATTTATTAAATTTTACATCTCTGATTCGCGCACTTTGCAGTCACGTGTGGCATTTACAAAATGAGAAAATAATATAAAAAATGCGTGGATTATCGTAAGTATATTTTATTTAATAAATAGTTAGTGAACACATGCATATTGTTATTCATATTTCTATAGACCAACAACTTCGTCTTCCACGCGAAAAAAAAATAACAAGTATACCTATTGTAATTCACCTTTAGTAGTAATAAAATGATAATAAGCAGATAAAAAAAATAAGCTATATAATAATAATAAAGTATTGTAGTCTTAAAAAAAGGCTTATTTTAAAGTCACGAATGCCGTGCCTAAATAACGTGCTATAGCTTTATTTGAGAAATAGGGAGTATACAATGCTTCTATAGAAAAAAAATACATTAAGTATATGCTGTATACCCACATTACACTCCTTATTAAATATGAATAAGATAAAATTAGTGTTGGCTAACCTTAAAAATTTTTTGAGGGAGGAATGTTTATTGAAATATGCAAAACAATCTATATATGCACATGTTCACAAACTGTTTATAAAATAAAATGCATTTGCTGTAACTTATGCATTTCATTATATTTTTTTCTCATTTTGAGAATACACTTAAATTTTATATTTAATTCCCTTCAAATATTTTAATTTAATTTTAAGATATTGCTCACAACTGGATTCCTATGTGTGAATTGGAAACAAACTGATTGATTAATTTAGTCTTTTTGAATGTTTGTTCTTTTATTTATCTCAAAGTCAATATGTAGAAAATAAAAATTGTATAACTCATCACCATATTAGCAATTGAGATGACATCAGACTTTCAACTTTGACCAATTTTACAAATGGAGGTAAAAACAAAAAACAAACTGGTAAAAACAAAATAAAATCTAGACCACAAACCACATTGCACCTGTTCCAAAATCTTGTTACTCCATAGATTGTCTTTTTTTCAAACTCTAGGACATATGTTAATAAAAACAAAAAATAGTGTTAATGTTAATAAAACCAAAAACAATGCCCAGTTAAACTGGCCGCATTGAGCTCGCTACACATACTAATTGTTTATTAAAACCTTATATTTTCAAGGAATAACACCGTTCGAAAAATAAAAAAACCCATTTGACTAATTTAAAGGGGGAGGGGTAATTGTCCGAACCCCTCCCTCCTTTATACTTAACAAAAGAACTGAACAATTAATCAGGGAAGCATCTAATAACTATGAACCTGCATCCAAAAATTGAAACAAATTTGTTAATTAAACATGAAAAATCATTTACCTGAATTAAGAAAGTTTGTCCTCTCAATCCTCCATGCATACTTATCCAATGCATTCCCAAAACAAATCAGAGAAGCGTTTTATCAGAATGAGCCTATACACAAAATTTAAAGCAAATTGGTAAATTCTGCATGAAAAACCCATTAACCTAAATTTAGAGGGGGGGGGGTGTTATTTTCTACTTTTCCAATGAATACCCAATATTAATCACAGAGGGGCCTCGTCAAAATGTTCCAGTATCCAGAATTTGTAAGAAATTGATAATTCTGCATAAAAAACCCATTTATCTACAATAAGGCCAGGGGGAGGTAGCCTTTCTCCTTTTTATTACACTTGTCTAATGAACTTCCAAAACTAATCATTGGAAATTCAAAACAAGTATCAATCAGGCTAGAAAAGAAGACGAAATTCGATTTTTAGACTTTGTGTAGGGAGTGAGTGCCATGATATGATGATATCACTTGCAAACGAAATACATAAAAACGTCTATATTGGTTTTATTTAATCTAATTCTATAAATGTAAAGTCGCAGAAATCTGTATTCTTGCTAAAATTTTATCTTTACACTGTACTACAAAAAAAATAAATAAATAAATAAATAAATAAAAATAAAATAAATAAATAAATTTAAAAAAAGCAAGAGAGAAATTTACAAAACTAGTTTTTGTGAGACTATAGAAATCTGTTGCTATACAAATGAATCTAGTAAAATTCTACTAATCTTTAGGGATGGGACGAATAGTGATTTGGCCGAATAGCCGAATACCGAATATTCGGCCAAATTTTAGGCCGAATACCGAATATTCGGCCAGCCGAATAGTAAAAGTTTTTTTTCCAATAAAGAAAATAAATTTTGATTACATATAATTTAAAAAATAAGAGCTCATTAATAATTATTACTCTTAAATGTGCTTTTAAATGTATTTTTGTATTTAAAACACTTATTTTAACACAAAAAAATTAGGAAATTGCACTATATTCTTTTATCTTAATGTAAATCAAATTGATTTTCAGTAAGTCAGAATGGTAAGATATTTCCATTAAAATATGAAGAATGTACTTCACTTTTACTATCAAATGATACTTTTATCCTTTCTTCTATCCAAAATTAATAATATTCTTAATCTCTATCTCTTGGAACTCACAAGGAGATATTTTCTGAAATAACAAAGTAAATTTAATCATTTAGAGTTTGTGTCCCTAATAATAAGCAAATTCGTAAGAATGAGATTGCTCTGAAATCAGTTGCCAAGCTTTACATTACAAATTCCGTTATAGCTAAAGGTTATGCTTAAAGTAGAATGCATATGGTAACAAAATCTTTGATTTTTGAATTGGCACGTACTATATTCAACATCAATATTCCACTTATTCAACAAGCATTAAAAGGATAAGCAGAAATTGACAACAACATGAATGAAGAAATATGTAAATTAAAAATATAGACATAGTAATGCTGCATATTTAAGTCAGTAATTATGCAAATTATTTAAAAGTGAAAACTATAGAATAAAAAAATTATTTTGTTCAGCATTTAGAATTTATGTGTAGATACTTATTAAATCATCTTCATAAAGCAAGTTGTGTCATCTAATGCATATCTAGTTTGCCACCAGTTCTGTCTTCAGATGTACTGTTATACTTGGAATAGTGATATTTGATATCTAATTTTGAAAATGAATCTTCGTTAATACACACTGTGAATGAATTCTTTCATTTCTTACTTTACAGAAAATAAGTTACAAATTTCATAAGAACTTTTTTTAGTTGTGCATGGAATTTGCAGACATTGATAAATATTCATGTGTTAGAATAAGGCAGTGTTTTTTTTTTTTCTCTATAAGTGTTTTTGTATCTTGAATTGTAATATATCATTCTCTAATGAAGTACATTAAATCTCCAACTTGGGCAGCATTTTCTAAAATATCACTAACTTTTATAGGAAATACAGAAAGGCTGTGTATTTTTTAGCAATAGAGTAACTGTATATTTTGTAAGTAAGAATGAGAATGACTTCATGAATGAAGTAGCAATTTGGATTAGAGAAAAAAAATGCAAGAAATGAAATTCTTTAAATCTTAAATTTATTTGCCAAAATATCTTTCACTATTCGGCGAGATTTTAGCAATATTCGGCCAGATATCTCTAAATATTCGGCTACAGGTATTCGGCCGAAGTATTCGGTCAACAAGCCTTCAATATTCGGCCAACCGAATATTCGGCAAAAGGGCCGAATAGGCCGAATACCGAATAGTGGCCGAATATTCGTCCCATCCCTACTAATCTTACTAAAATTTTATCTGTTACTTGGGTCGTAGTTAGATAAAAAAGCTCTATGTTTCCCAGTTTCCTAAAAAAAATTTAAGAATTTTTTAACCTTACAGATTTTTTTTATTTATAGTGCAAATCTGTATTACATGAACAGAGCTGCCAACTTTTATGCCTATTTAAATCACATAAACATGTTTGGAACCACGAAAAAGTTTCAATAAAATGTATGCGAAATATATTCAATGGTTATTACACTCCATATTGTTGATTATCTGCTAAAATTTCTGTTTCTGATATATTTATTCATCTTCAATTAGGCATAGTAGTTGGCAGCTATGCATGAATTTTTGCTGTTATTGTTACATAAAAAGCAGTAGCTGCAATGAGGATTGCTAAGTAGTGTTTAAATAATGTTACTACCGCTTTTGTAAAAAAAAGTGCAAGGAGCGAAATAAAAATGCAGAAATACTTCTATTCAGTAAGATTCCAGTTTTAATTTATTCTATGAATACATTTCTTGATTCATAGATATATCGTGTGATCACGTAAAGCAATAAAAAATATTCCGTGTATAATGCGCACTCAGTGTTTTTGCCTTATAATTTGGGGAGAAAAATTGCAAGTTATACACAAGTAAATACAGTAAGGGTGGGGAATTAGCCATTTGTTCCCCCTCTTTAATCTTATCCAATGAGCACTCAATACTAATCATGAAGGTACCTCAACAGAATGATCCTATTTTTAAAATTTAAACGAAATCTGCATGAAAAACCCATTTATCTAAATTAAGGGTGGGAAGTTAGCCCCCCATCCCCCTCTTAGACTTATTCAATGAACTCCTCAAACATAGAGACCCAAAACTACTCAAGAGAAAGGGTCACATTGTCATTGTCTTCTGCAACAATATTTAATTTTGATCAGTATTGTTACTTTCAATTTAGATTATGTTTGTAATTTGAATTGTTTGTACTTTAATATATACACTATATCTCTGGTGTTGTGTGTCTTTTCGATCACCTTGTACTAGACAATTAATAGTATTTAAGATGACAAATTTAGATTAACAGTGTAAGGATAATTCTGTTTTTAATTTTCTGAAAGTGTAAAGTATTAGTTTCCAAAAATTTTAAATAATCTGTCTCAATATTTAGACTTTTTTTTTTTTTTTTTTTTTTTTTTTTTTTTTTTTTTTGCAAATATTCTCTGAAAAAAAATCTTATAAATAGTTTACAAAACATAAAATAATAATAAAAACAATTTTATCAAAAGATTGCAGGAAAAATGCAAATTTCATTAAAGGATGTAAAACAGAAATTTTGCCAAAGGCTTACAAAAAAAAAAAAAAAAAAAAGTCAAAGGATTGCAGGAAAAAGTAAATTTTGTCGAAAACATTGACCGGTACACCTAAATTGTGAGTTGAATTGCTACTTTTTTGCTTCTTATTAATATTCTGCCTGGACTTTTTTATTTAAAGTTCTACTACCTATACATTATTTTGTTCGGTTTACAATCACTAATAGGTGTGCAAAAGTGAAATTTTAAGAAAAACTTACCATCCTGTATGATGAAACCTGCAGTTGAAAATTGTTATTAAAAAATGCAAGTGACTGCGTAAATTATTAATTACTCAATGCATTTTCATATTTTTTCTGTAAATTTTAAAAATAGTATTTATAACAAAGGAAAGTTGAGTATAGGATAAACTTAGTGCACATGTTTACACTGTGATAACTTGAGAAGTTACGAAATATATCTAACTAGTGTAATATATATATATATATATATATATATATATCCTTCAATTTTGCAAAATCCTAAACATTTACTCACTTTGTCAGAAAATCCACTTGCCTGTACATGTAAAATGATATATTTCCCGACCCCTGATCACATATAGCTGAGTATACCCCTGATCACTAGCATAGTCATAACACTATGAATATACACTACATAATATGCTTATAAGTTTACTAAAAACAGAGGGTATTCACATCTAATTTTTAAAATCCAGAAGTTATGCAGTGTTGTTTATCATCACAAACTCTTTACTACATCCATATTTATAATCATTAAGAACCTACACTAATCACAGGAAGTAAACCTCAAGCTAATATAAATCCTACAAGAGCATTTACAGATTTTTCACTTGCATTTCATTATTTTTATTTTATTATTTTTTTTTTCTGCATAAGACACTTGAAGCTGACACCTTTTATATTGCATCAGTAATTTTTCAATTTTATTTCCAGTTTATTTTTTTTATTTATTTATTTTTTTTTTTAATATGTGGATATTTTCACTTTTGAAACAAGTTGTAACCAGTTCAAAAAATGGAACTATCTCAACATAAAATAACTTTAACCAAAATTGCAAAAAAACATATCGACCTTAGGTGTTCAGGCCAAAATTTTTTTTTAAATATGATCTGCAAACGAGAAATCTGTAAACAACACTCCCATAGGAATGTTTATTCAAATTTCTCTGTCCGAGTTGTGAATGTAGGTTCTTAAATAAAAGGCTGTTTAAGTGAATTGGCAATGCTGATGTTCTGGCACCAGTTAAATACTTTCATCTTCAATGACAGCTTAGCAACCGAATTGCTAGAGAACTCAGATGAGAAAAAAATACAATAAATAAATTTCCTATTTCAAATGAAAATCAAATTTTCATTACTTGAGAGGCACAAATGCCAACCTAGCGAAAAGGTTTCCTATGTTCTACTGACTTTAAAACCTTTTCACTACATCAGCATTTGCGCCTCTTAAGCAATAAAAATTTGATTTTCACTTGAAATATTGTATGCAAGGTATTATTCAATTTAATCTGGGATAATCTTGTCCGAATGAACCTGGAAAAAAAAGAAGCAAATCTGATAGTTCTATCAAGAGTTATCACATTACGTGCTTTCATATGTACATACAAAACCAGTGGACACATTATGTCATTAGTAACAAATGTACTATGATAGAATCCCTGTCTATATGTATAAAGGGACTAGTCCTCCTTTATATATACTTAACTAATGAACCTCCAAATTTAATCATCCTTAACATAATAAACTGCTAGTGGGGAGGACTGGTCCTGCTTTATAGGTACAAAACTAATGAACTTCAAATCTAATCAGGTAACCTCCTTTTCAGAATAAACTGGTATGTAAAATATAAAGCAAAGCGAATATTTCTGCATGATAAAAACCATTTATTTAAATTAAGGGAAGAATTGGACCTTTGTTACCCCCCTCCTTTTTATACTTAACCAATGAACTCCAAAAAGTAATCAGGGAAGCACCTTATCAGAATGAACCTGGAAAAAAATGAAACAAATTTGACATTTCTATCAAGAGTTATCACATTACGCACTTACATACTTAACCAATGGACACATTATGTCATTAGTAACAAATGTACTCTGATAGAACCCTTGTCTTAATACCGAATAAAGACCTTATAAACTCTCAATATGATGATGGGAGGCCAATCTGAATGATTATCATTAAATAAGTGTACCAACTTCTCATAAACTTATTTTATCATTACACACTTACAGTACTGAGAACATCTATTCCTTTTATCTTAATCAAAGACATGCATTAATTATGCAAAGTAGTTTACAAAATCATTCATCTGCTTGAAACAAAAATAATCAACAAGTACATTTTCAAATATTCACGTACTTGCAATCATTTTTCAATGATTATATAGCACCATATACAGTAGAACTTTTCTTAACGAATTTCTTATTTAATGAAATTTTCTGCTGAACCTTGACTTTGGACACCATTCAGATGTAAATTAATCTCTATATTGTGAAAAATATATTCACTATAACAAAGTTTATTATCATTTTGTGCCTGTACAACTTTCAAACGGAGAGCTTCTGTTGCAATACATGTATGAATTTGTATCGGCAGATTGTATGAAAGTGAAGTTATTTCTTTATTTAATCATTTCTATTCTTTCTGCAAAACAAAACAATTTTTTTCACACTTAGATAAACACTTACTACTGCTATACCATCACAAAGACATTTTGGCATTGAGAATGGGAGATTGGGGGGAGGGGGAAGTCTTCTACACAATGAGAAGGTAAATCAAGTTTCATGAAAATGTTCAGATGAATCCTTAGAATATGCAAAAGTTTTAAGAAAGTGATTTTTTCTTTTTTTACGAGAAATTATACATAGTAATACATAGAGAAATTATACTTAGTAATATGGCAGATTTTTTTAAAAGTTACAAATTTGCAATAGTACTGAGTAAAAAAAAAAAAAAAAAAGGTACACTACACTTTAGTTTTTGTTAATCTCTCTCGATTATGTGTTTTTTTTTAAATTAAACTTTTCTCATTTGGCTACGTTGCATTAAAAAATAATAATAAGTAAAACCTGCCCGAAAAAAAATACATTTTTTCAATATTTTCGTTTTATTCATATTTTATTAAACAAACTTCATGAACTTAAAGTTATTTCTATTTAACAATATCCCCCACTCCTAAACTTCACAAATTTCTGTATACTAAAAGTAAATTATGAAAACAATTACTGACTTTTTCACAAAATACCAGAGTAAAACCTATAAAACAAAATCAAAAAGAAAAAAAAAACATTTTTTTAGTTAATTTTTATCTTAACTTCTATAATTGCATGAAATTTATAAGGCAAAAATATGATTTTTCTTTTTAAAACAGGTTTTAATCATAAACAGTTTCCATTTTCATTGGTTTTATTTCCTCCTGGTAAAAAGTTTCTGAATTCAACACTGATTTGTGTTACTTAAGTAGAGAAAGAAGGTTGAATTAAGCAGGCAGGAAAATTATTTTGATTGTAATGTTTTTTATAATCTACAATTAAGTCACATTTGAATCCATTTTTTTTCACTTATTTCAATCAGTTTTATAAAAACCCAATGAATTAAACAGGAATAGCTAAAGTTTCATCTAAATATGTGTAAAACAGTCCTTGCAGACTAATTGAGCAAAGATAAATTATGGGACCCCTTTTGAATCATTATTCAAATAGAACTGATGGCCATTCATATATGTATGTGTAATATATAAACATATTTTGGCACTCTGGACATAAATGAAAATTCATAGTTCCGTCAATTCTAAATTAAATACTTTAATCAATAAAAGTGCACTTTTTCTTCTTAGTATGAAACAAAACTTTTTTAAATAATTTTAGCAATTTGTTATATTACTTTAAAATGAATTTAATAATTTCAACATATGGAAGTGTTGGAATTGGAAAAAGAAAGTAAATGTTATATAATTTAATGTATGGAATTGGGGGGGGGGGGGGGGCTCCTTAAAGTCCGCATCCCAGAGTATAAGTCCCGATTTGCCCATGTGATAATCAGGGCCTGGTATGAAAAACATTTTTCAACAATAAACAAAAGCTCTAAAAGTCTTTTAAATGATTAGATGCATAAATAAGTTCTGTTCCTGCAACATTATGCAAATCACATTTAATATGTGAACCCGTTCAATAAGCAACTTTTGCCTAATCCCTTGAAGCATGTCTTAAGTGGATTTGACTCTACATACCGTATATACTCGCGTATAAGTCGACTTCGCGCATAAGTCGACCCCCTAACTTATGTTGTTAAAAATAAGAAAAAATTCAAAACCCGCGTGTAAGTCGACCCTCCTCCAAAAGGGAAAACCAATTTACTTTCCCCGTAAAGGAACGATTCCTCGGATTCGGTCATACTCCAAAAAGGAGCGATTCCTAGGACTCGTTCTGAAATGAAACGACTCTGAAAAGAATCGATCCCTCGGAATCGTCCGAAAGAGATCGACTCCTCTGAATCGTTCCGTAATGAAACGACTCCGAAAAGGAGCGATTCCTCGAAATCATTCCAAAATGCATCGTCTGCGTAATGTCATAAATCGCAATCGGAGAATGGCGAAGAAAAATCGGATTCATTCCGTGTTTTCTTGGACTCGTTCCTTTTTTCTCAAATTTGCTCCGTTTTCTCGGATTTGTTCCTTTTTTACTTGACCCGTTCCTTTTTTCTTGGACATGTTTCATTTTTCTCAGATTCGGCCTTTTATCGGCACGACTTCGAATGACTCGCTCCTATCGATGAACGATTCTTTAAAGAATATATAAGAAGGACGATATTGCCCATCTCCATTTTTTAGTATTGGAAATGTGTTCTTGACATAAATCATACATTTTTTTTTTGTTTTTTGCAGCAGGGTAGGGTAGATTGTTTTTTTGAAAAATAAACTAAAAATGATCTTAAATACAGAATCGTCGAGGTTGGAACTGTTTTGGATTTTAGGATCTACAAACAATGGGTTGCTGCAGCACGATTCTGTAGCAAACTATTTTCCGATATTTTATTTATAGATTTTTTTTAGGTCTCGCGTATAAGTCGACCCCCCTACTTTGAAGTTCTTTTTTCGTCTAAAATTTCTCGACTTATACGCGAGTATATACGGTACTTACCAACCTTCTATTATCAAATAAATGCAGATTCTGCTAATATTGCTTGATGCAAATAGATATACAAAACAGCGCCATATGAAAGGAGGGGGGGGGGCAAATGGCACCCCAGGCGTGTAAATTTAGGGGACGCCAAATTTAAACATCATTTCTCGCTTGTCAATAGAAAAAGTTGGGGGTAGCAAGTGCCAAATTCTAACTTTGCCCTGGACGCAATTTTCTCTATGCATCGTTTTTTGGCATGAGAAAACTATTGGGCTGGGTTACATGTTCAAAAAATTTCGATTAGTGGGTCATTATGGGTGAAGACATTTTTATCTAAAAAATGGCTCTTATGATTTTGACCAAATTTTATATTTTATCATTTTGGATTACAAGAAGACCATTGGGTTAGGGAACATGTTTGGAGAAAATTTGGTTAGTGGGTCATGCTATTTTTATCTAGAGATTTTCTCACGGAAATTTCACTAAAAATTCCATTCTATAGTTTTTGGGCATGAGAAAAACATTTGGCTAGGTTACATATTCGAGAAAAAATTTTAATGGGTCATAAAGGGTCTGGGTCAAGCTATTTAAACAACGACGTGATTGATTTTAGGGCTGCACCGAGTAGTACTTTAGCTGAGAAGCCCAGTACCGAGCCTTTTACTACTCGGCCGAGTACTGAGTTACCAAGGCCGAGTAGTTGTATATATGAATGAGCTTTCAATGCACACAAAGGGAGCTTTAAGAATAACCAACAGTGTAAATACAATAAAGATACTTCTTTAACATATAATCATATGTTTTATAGTTAGCTTTTAAATAATTTCTAATTAACTAATTTGAAATTTAATTATACACCCTTTAAAGATAATTTTTAAAATTTCAAACAGTGTAAAACAGTAGCATTATTTTTAAAAAATGGAAAAAAAGTGATACATAAAATTTAAATTCAACCAATGTAAATTAACTGATTCTTCAATTTACAAATGAAATCTATATCAAGAATGATTATTGGTAGCTGTAATTTTGAATAATTCAAATAACTGTTGTTAAAAGTAATGATGTAAGCTTGCATTATTCACAATATGCAACCTACAATAAAATCCGTTTTATCGCCTATCAGGCTGTTTTAGACATCTTAGAAGCTAAAAACATTGTAGGAGGATTTTGACGATTCCATATAGTTGCATGCTCAAATTTCGAAAAAGTTCAGTTTCCTTGCCTGGATCCAAAAAGATTAATTATCAGAGTAATTAACTGTAATAAACCATAAGATGGAGCTCAAAATATAATATATTGAAAATGTTGCATGAATTAAAACAGCCTCTTTGCTTTTATGCTGCTGAAAGTAAGATAAATTTAACCACAGTTCAGTAGCAATCACTGTGAAGTGTAATGAAATTGTTACGTTTATTCAGAGTAATCACAACATTGATGAGCTCAAATGAATAGATCCCCATGTTAGGAGTAATACTACCAATTAAAACATTACTACATAATTTGGAAAAAGAAAGTTTCAGCCATTTTAATTGTAATACAATGAAAAGCAGATTAAGAAGTGAACTGGAAGGAAGAATTTGCATTCGTATCTTTTTTTAAGTTTTCCGTATTTTGTAGGCACATTCTTATATATTAAATAAAATATTTTTTTAATAATTGCAAATATTATACATTTATATTCAAATAACTTTTACAGATCAGTTATTAAAATTCCTTTGTCTTCAAAAATTTTATAAATAAATCAAAACATTTAAAGCACCAAAATATTTTATTTCTTCTTGCAAACTAGTTTCAGTAGCCATAGCATACCATCATCAGTGCAAAATATGATGATGATTGTATACTATGGCGACCAAAACTAGCTTGCAAGAAGAAATTAACTATGTTAGTGCTTTAAACTTTGATTTATTCATTGATAATGTATTGTTCCAAATAGTTTCTCATTGTAATGATAATAAATGCTTATAAATGAAATCTTACAACTACTTGGTAATGTACTCGGTACTCGGCCCAAAATTTGGCTGAATACCGAGTACTCGGCAAATTGGCCGAGTATGCTGAATACCGAGTACTCGGTACGGCCCTAATTGATTTTAACGAAATTAACAGTATTATTAATTATTAACGAATATAACAGTTTTTTGACTTGAAAAAATTAATGGGTTAAGTCGCAAGTTTGAGAGATTTCAATTATAGGGGTAATTTGTGGGTCATGTTGAATCATGTCAAGCCATTACTAAAGAACAGGTGGATTGATTTTAATGAAATTTTGTATACCACATTTTTTTTGGCACAAGAAAAACATTGGGCTAGGTCACATGTTCAAGAAATTTCAATTAATGGGTCATAAAGGGTCCGAATCATTTATATTTAAAGAACAGCAGGATCGATTTAACGATATTTTATATGAACAATTTTTAGACACGAGAAAACTAATGGGCTAAGTCACATGTTTGAGAGATTTCAATTTTAAGTGTCATTTGTGGGTCATGGTCAAGCTATATCTAATGAACGAGTGGATTGATTTTAACGAAATTTTGTGTATAACATGTTTTGGGCATAAGAAAATCATTAGGCTAGGTCACGTGTTTGAGAAATTTCGATTAGTGGGTCACTTTTAGGTCATTCTAATTTTATCTAGACAATGTCTTGTGCAATTTTGACTAATTTTTGTATTCTATCGTTTTCAGTCACAAGAAAATCATTGGGTTAGGTCAGATATTTACGAAAATTCGATTAATGGGTCATTTTGGGTCAGGGTCAAACTAATTAATATCTAAAAAACAGCTCAATCGATTTTACCTAAATTTTGTATCTAACATTTTTCATCACACAAAAAAATGAGCTAGGTCACATGTTCGAGATATTTTGATTATAAGGGTCATTTGTGGATCATGCTAATTTTATGTAAAAAATGGCTCACACCATTTTGACTATATTTTGTATTATGATGTTTTCGGGCAAGAGAAAACCATTAGGCTAATTTTATCTAAGAAATGGCTTAAATGATTTTGATTCAATTTTATATTCTACTGTTTTTGATTACCTGAAGACCATTGAGCTAAGTCAAATGTTTGATCAAATTTGATTAGTGGGTCATTTTGGGTAATACGGGTCAGGGTCACGAGAAAATGACAGCAACCAATAAGTTCACGATATTTGACAAAATATTGGCAACATTTGGCCAAAAAATTTACTATTAAGATTACGAAAGCCACAACACATATTTGGTGCGAAATGAAAGAATGTCTTCAAATTTGGCTATACCTGGCAAAAAATGTAGTCTTTCAGAATGTGATGAATTTTTTAATACATTCTTAACAGGGTTTGAGATGCATGGTTAAATTAACCAGAGTCAAGCGAAAAAAGTGATTTGGATCGATGTCCTTTTGTTGTAAATTTTAAAATAAAGTAAAATTTATGGACATGTGCATACAAACATAGTTTTCATAAGAAAACTATGTTTGTATGAACAGCATGTTATTACAAAAACAGTCAATAATGACTGTTTTTGTAATAACATGTTTTACAGTAATAATACGGAGTGAATGATACAGTGAAAATACTATATCGAGGAATATAAATTTAATTTTGACCGAGCTTAGCTCGGTCACCCCTGCTAGTTTTGATTTATGATTGCTATTTTATTTGTATGTTTTAGATCAAAACAATTCTGAATCCTTTTAAATATATCAAAGAATTGTTTTACTACTTATTAGCTTAAAAAATTAGAAGCAAAATAAGTAAAAATCAAAACTTTGAAATGTGTTAGTAGACACTGGTAGAAATAGTATTAAAAAGCATGAACTTTATGAAATAAATAAACTGAGTCAACTTCTTAATCTTTTATAGCCTTTAGAATGGGCATTATTTCAATTATGTTTGCAATGTACAATTTTGTTTTAGCGGAACATGCATCTCTTCATCCATTACTTATAAAATTTGCGATTTGTATTTGATTTCCGTGGCTCTGTGTTGCACATGCATCTCTCTTTCTTTGAAGCAAGAAATTCTCTCTTCGAATGTTTAAAAAGCAAACTCTTTCCATGTCACAATTGGTACTGAACTTCGATTTTAACTAATAAATTATCATCTTGCTATAGGAACGACTTGTAATTTTGGATTATCATTCAGAGTTCTTATATTATGATACCAAGAATTTTTTATTATAATGATATTCTAAAATGCACTCACGGCTTTTCATCAAACAAGTTTTACCTATGCCTCCCGTTTATTAAAAAATTCCTACAGAACCCTGGTTACTCGAAAATTCCTATGGAACCCTGGTTAACCGAAAATACTGTGGTTCCATGCTTTTCAGGTAACTGGGGTTTTAATGTAATTAAATTTATAAAGCTCTTTGTATGCTCTATGTCTGCACTATAATAACTTTCAGAGTAATTAAGAAATTTTGATTTAAATTGTTTTAAAATTAATCCTTATAGAAATGTTGAACTTTGAAAAACAAATATTTTTATCATCCATAGTTTTATAATCAAAGACTCTTGAAATATTTTTTAATTCACAAAGATTTTGAAAGGAAAACAGTAAAACAACAAGCACTTTTGTCAATATAGGTTTAAAATGCAACAGTACAATAATGTTTTGCTCCATTAATACAAAAGTTATATTATTGTTTTTGTTTATTAATAATATTGACTGCTCCAAAATTACACTTTATTTTCGATAGAAAAGTAGAAAGATTTTTAGAAAAAGAAAATTGTGTATTTCAAACCTTTCACTCTGAGGCAACTATTGAAAAAATTAGAATATTTTAAACCTTATTAATTTTAAAGAAAATAATTATATGGATCACTTACAAATGAACAGTTAACATTACAAACAACTTACAAGATTGATTTGTTTTTTATTTATTGTAAAAAGAATTCTCTTATTGTGTTTATAGTTTAATAAACAAGTAAAAATATGATAATTTTTTTTTTCATACATTGAGGGAAAAAAATTCAAATTGATGATTTTTATATATGTAACTTTAGTTAGGCCTAATGATCCTAACAAATGAAAATGAAATGAAAAAAAAAAAAAAGCAATTTTTACATAACAAATACTTATAACTGAACAAATAAATAATAATATAGTATATAAATAATACTCATAAGGGGTAATTAAAAATACTTAGCATGTTGATGTACATTTTTTCATAGATGGACACAAAACAAATGTTCAATGGTGGAAAGAAATATTTCCTCTTTGTTTACATTACATAAAAAAGACAATATAATTTCCCTTAGATTTGTTGTCAAGTGCACAGATCAAAACCTGTGTAAAATAGCTATATTGCTATTATTCTGGTGAAATGCAATTCATGGAATATAGAAATAGCAAATTAGTATAATTAAATTTTTAACATTTATGAACAAATGGTCTGGAAGAAATACTTAAATTTAACAATACATTGCCATACTTTTTAATTCATATGCAAAAACAGCCTAGTTAAAATGCTTTGAAAAGGTCTTTGTTAAATTAGCTATTATTTAGGAGATACAACTATTTTAACTGCAGAGTATGATAACAAAACGTTTGAAAATTTAGATATATATATTTTATTAACTAGAATATCCCTGACATATTATATGGGATTTCTAACAGCATCAATAGATTATTCATTTGATATGAAATATAGATTCTAACATTATGGTATCAAACAGGCAAGCATTTTAAAAAATAGCCATACTGTCAATTAAATAATATATAAACACTACTTATAAATATGTATAATTAAGTACTGTTGGATTATATTTCTAACCCAAAAATGACTGGACAAACTGACAGATTTAAAACAACAACATTAAAATAAAATATAATTAAACTTGTACAGAATATTAAGATTATTATTGTAATGAATAATAATTGTATAAAATGCCAATTTTTAGGCTTACCAATGACTGCTATGTTTATAAATTTATGAAATTTTAAACTCTGTTTAAATTTGAAAAAAAAAAAAAAAAAAAAAGAAAGAAAGAAAAAAAGAAAAGAAAAGAAATAGATTTACAGTGAATATTAATACAAAAGTTAGTATTGAAAGTTGTGGGATCAAAATAAATAAGCAAATAATATTTTTCATTCCTTACCTGCATAAAGTTTACTTTAGGAAAACTTTCAAACATATCGCATAAAAACATCATGATTCACTTGCTTGCACTTGGAATATCCACACACCTAAATACTAGCAGATACACACCCAAAAGCATACAATAAATATAATTATATGCTTCTAAAAGTGGTATCAGCTGGCATATGTATTAAAATTAGATTTTTAAAATATCTGTGTCCTTTGATAACATCAAAGTCCTTTGAAATCATTTCCTATTTCTAGAGCAAACTTCGTCAAACAACATACAACCATGAAAGAAAAAAAATTGTAGCACTAAAAACTTTCTTAAAGAATTCACTATAATTATTGTTTTGATTTCTTTGTTTACAAGTTACGGCAGTCAGTTGCAGGACAGAAGATTCATTCAAAAGGAGATTCGTTCTTCAGAATCTCCGGCAGTCGTTACGGCAGTCTTGACTGCGCATGTGCAGTAGACTGTCGTGAGAATAATATTCTTACGGCTGCCGTAAGAATAGACACAGCCTTTATTTATTTTGTATTTTGTAGAATTAGAAAATGTACAAATATAATAAAAAATTAAAAATAATTCCAAACTGAAACTTTTCTCCCACAATATTCCTCGACAAGAAAACTGAGAAGGTGCAAAAGCAAAAGAAATTCTTCTAAAAATATTTTTGTTTTGTGCAACCAATAATGTTTATGGATCAAGGTAGAGCAATGTATCTATAACCCATTCTAAACTGCACTGCTAGTTATTGGTGCATTAAATGAATTTTATAACATTAAAGGTTCTTTAAAGTACCGTTGAGACATAAAAGGTTAAACACCGACAAGATTTAGATTGTATATGTATGCTTCTAAAAAATAATACTTAAAAACTACCTTTTTGTCGTCTCATTGTTGATCTTTTTAATATTAATCATTAACAAGTAAGCTCCTTAAAATATGTTATTTCCGCAGAAACAGTGCTGCAACAGTTTCATCAACCCACAACAAATTCACCTTACAAAACAAGGATTAATACAAACCAACATATGTATATTAACATTTGCAAAAAACACAACTTACTTTTAAAAACATCGAATATTATAAAAATAAACCAAAACATAAAAAAATACAACACATTATGGACAGAAATAATTAAAAACATAATAAAAATCACATTTATAGAGGATAAAGTAATGAATAAGTGAAAATTTCTATCTCCATATCATACTTTCAGTTCATTAGAAAGAATAAAAAGAAACACTCATCATCTTTTCCTTAATCTTTTCATCACTGTATGCATATGGCTGTTTAAGATTTTGCAATAAGTAGCTTTATAAAATACCCAACAACTTAATTATTTATATCTTCAAGATTTTCTACTGATCTACAGTGACCCCTAAATGACCTGTTTATTTAATTTTCTCGAACATTTGGGACTTTTCATATGCCAAAATTGTAGTATACAAAATTCAGTTAAAAACATTAGAGCAATTTTTAGATAAAATTTTCATACAAACATTTGCTGCTAGTATAAAGTAGCAGCAGGAAGGACAAAGCATAACTCAGTCAAAATTGGTCTTTAGTTCAACTCATTAAAACAATTCATTCTTGGCAGAATAACAATTATATATCAC
>CAXHSM010001376.1:37611097-37661334 GCA_964019185.1 Maratus speculifer
TACAGCCAAAACCATTCACAGAAAATTTGATTCAATTTTATGCATATCTTCATGCACTTTTTAATGGTAGAATGGCGACATACGGACAGACAGACCTTTTGTATTTTTAGAGATCAATAGATTATCGACATTAAAAAAAAAGATGTTTTTTACGGGGGAAGGGGTGCCTTGTATGTAGAAAAAATATTTTAACTATATCAAATGTTTTTTTGGGTAAGTAGTTTATGGTACTTTTTTTAAAGCGGCAGTCAAACATATGCAGACTATAGATTTTTCAAAATTATCAATAGCAAACCAGCTCATATGTAAAAGTAGAAAAAAAATTTTCATCATTTTTCTTAAGAAAAAATGTAATGTTTTAATTAATTTTCTCAAACATAAATTGAGTCATTCCATGGTAACTTACATTAGATTTAGAATAATTTATTGCAGAAATTTTAGTAAATATTCAAATGTAAAACTAATACTCATATGATATGTCAATGAAACCTACCTAAGGGTCAATTTGTATAAAAATTATCTAACAAATGATAAAGAAAATTACATTTTATATCACAACTTACATCCCTTTTTCAGTAACGGCAGTTAGCACAATAAATAAAATTCCAAAATTTAAGAAATAACATTAAAGTTGGGTAATTGTCATCTAAATTGGGTTTTGAATGAGTTTTAATAGCAAACATGTCAAATTTACATTTTGAATAATTTTTGTTCGTGTTATAATACCAAAATTACTGAAAATAGTGTAAAATGTAATGTAAATGACCATGGAATGACCCAATTAAACTTTAAGAGTGCTATCAATTCTCAGTTAAACACTAAATCGCCATAAATGAAATCATGCATACAAGAGTAATAAAATAATGTTCATTTTAAGTTAATGCTGTTTATTATCTGTATTTGTCTGTAAAAGTATTTGCTGAACTTGAAAATGTTTAACTGAAAATTAATAGCATTGAAAAATCGTCATTCCGCGTTGTGAAAACTAATTTATGCACTCGCTGTTCGAAATGGTATCCGAAAATCAGTGACAACGAAAGAAACATTCGTTTATAAATGTTTCCTTAGATCAATAAAAAAAGATGATTTCTGAGCTGTCTAAAAATAAATTACGCTTTTAAGAGTCGTGGCTGACTCGTTAGGGATTATTGTATATTTTCGCTCGCCAGAGTTATATTTTCCTGGTTTTAGAAATCTCCATCTTTTTGTAACAGTGTGAACAGATGCACCAATGTGATAAATACTTTTTTATTATTACAGAAATTGTTAAAAAAGAACCCTAAGAGACTAGGAAACTTTGTAATATCCTATTATTAAACTACTATATAATAAAATGAACATTTCAAAATCAATGGGATTTTTTTTCACAAATTGATAACTACTGATAACTCTATTCAACATTTCCTACCAAAGCTGAAATGTATTTAAGATTTTGATTAACAAAGATAATAATAATTTTGTTTAAAATAATGACTATTTTAATCTGAAAAATCTTGCTAACATTTTTCTTTCATTTGCATACAAACAAAAATACTAATATTCTCTATGCACAATTGAAAATGGTTTTTTTGTAAAAATTTTATTTCGCAAAAACAAAAGTATTTAAATTTAATTAAAATCAAAGCTGTAAAAAAAACGGCAAGACCGGTTTGTTTTATTTGGAAAAAACTGGTCTTTTAAAAAATAATAATAAGCCATCTTTTCCTGGCTTTTTTTCAGTATACTATGGCGGTCAAAAGTTTCCGGCCAGCTAGTTTCTTCGATTTATTTACCAAAAGGTTTCAGCAAAGACGAAGCATAATTGCTTCAAAAGTTAGGAATATGTGAATGACCTCTGACTACGTGATCATTTTGATTGGATACTGAAGATGCTTCATGCAAAGGGATAAAATTCGAAGTTCGCGTGTGCAAAAGTTTCAGGCCACTTATCATTCTTTAGATTTTTTCCATCGGTAAACTGTTTTTTGGTTGTGTTTATGAATGAATCAACGTGTATAGCATAATCTAAATTCAAAAATTGAAAAGTTCAACAATTATTGTTCATAAATGAGTGATTGGTTTGTCGCTAAAAAACCAATCTTCTCGAGATATTGCGGCAAAGTTATAGATCGGCAAAAAATCGACCGTAAAAGATATTTAAAAATTATATAAAGATGGCCGTGGCCTTCAGGGCTTTCAGAGGTCCGGGAGATCCCGGAAAATTACTATTCCTGTGGACAGAATTATCAGGAGAAAAACTACTGATAATCTGCATAAAAATTTCACTGCAATATAGTGCGATTTACGGAACGAAAATATTGCTGAGATAAGCCCATATACCGTATCAACATTCTGACGTGATGCATAACTTTATGGAAGAGTCGGTGTTAAATTTTTTTCAGAGTTAAAAAAAATACTAAGGTACCCGTCTGGCGTTTTTCAAAAAACACAAAGTCTGGTCAAGTGATTACTGGAAAAAAGTTCTATTTTTCCATCAATCGAATTCGAAACAGTTTTGGAAGTGATGGCAGACACAACGTCCGATGACCTAACAGCAAAAGATAAGATTTGACCGATGTTATTCCTACAGTGAGGCATGGCGGAGGACACGTTATGTCGTGGGGAGTATTTATTTAAAAAAGTGTCCGTCCGTATTTGAAATCCACAGCCAGGTGAATGATACAATGTATAAGGATATCTTACAAGACTATTTTCTGCCTTATTAGAGAAAAAAAAAATTGGTCACAACTATTTTTCTTAACATGATAACGACATAAATTATGTATGCAAACCTCGATAAGGAATGGTTTTCGCACAAAAAATTTCGTTTTTGAAATGATCAGCCCAAGTGCCTAACGTGAATCCAATAGATAATATTTGAAAAGAAGTTGACAAAAGTCTGCGGAACTATAAATATTCCAACTCAGCCGAAATTACGCCAAAACTGCAAGAAATGTGGGAAAGACGTACCACAGACGTTCTTTAATCGTAGATTGTATGAATGTCACGTTGATGTGCCACAGTACTTATTATTAAAGCTAATAAAATAGCAATACGATAGATACTAATTATAAATGTTGTTGATAACTGTAATTTTCTATTACAATGCCACTTTTTTACAAGCTTGTGAAGGTGACCGGAAACTTTTGAGAACATGCGTTTTCCTTTATATTTAATTTTGTCAGTTAAATTTATTGATATTTACATGTTCTTCTATAGTTTAGTTCCTAACTATTATGTCAATAAAATGTATAAATATCACTTTGAGATTCCTCTTCATATGGGTATATTTACAAATTAACTAAAAAATTTTTGCTGGCTGGAAATTTTTGACCGCCACTGTATATCTTACTATCTGGTTTTTTTTAAAACTTTATATGTTAATTTAGTTTACTAAAGGCTATTTTGTATAAATTAGATCTAGATTCTTATGAAAATTATCTAAAACCATGCTTTGGATATTTATTTTTAAACCAAATTAATATAGCAGGAAAGCTTCACAAATAACCAACATGATTAAAAGAAATTTATACTATAGATCTAATGGTATTTTCTTAGTTTAACAAAGATATCGGAAAAAACGAAAGCTCAGCTGCAGACTCGTACCCCATCGTTTAACGCCTGAACAAATAGAAATGCGGCTTTCTGCTTGTGGAGACCTCACTGTCTTGGCAGATGGAGACAGAAATTTGCTGAACAACACTGTCACAGGCGATGAAATTGGGTATCTCAGGTATGATCCCGAAAGCAAACGACAAAGTTTGGAGTGGCGGAATCCTTCGTCGTCTAAAAAAACAAAGTACAGTCGGAAAATTGCGTATAGAAACAATTCTCATCGTATTCTTCGACTCTAATTGTCCCATTCACATGGGTGGGACTTGTTGAGCTAAAACCAACTGGTAGGCCTTCCCACCCGGCCGAACCTGTCCCATTCACAAAGAGTTCCTCCCAGAGTTTCCCACATTGAGTGCTATTACTTACGCCGATGTTCTGAAAATTTAAACTAAATTAAATGTAAAAATTAAATTAAATGTAATGCTATTACTAAACTATTTGGGATCAGGACTTTTAAAGTTTAAATGTTAGATGCAAAATTATTATTAAGCATTTGAGTTTTCTTTGTCTTCATTTTTAATGGAATGCATTCATCATAAAAAAGTTTTTAAGACATAATAAAAAACTTTTTTTCATTTTTCAGTTTTTTATAAGTAATAAATATTCAATTTAAAAATTATTCCAAAGAAAAGGATAAACTGTGGAGCTACGTGTTTACATTTCAAATTTAAAACAGAAAAAAAATACTCAAATTTGCTGCTATTGCTAAACTACTTTATTGCCTCAAAAAGCAAACTTTATACATGAAAGTGTAAAATTTCGACTAACCTGATATTAAAGTATCGGAAAAAGGTGAGTAAATATATAATAATCACGAAAGTATTTTTTTAGCACTGAATATGAAACTTTGAAATACGTTTTATGAAAATATAATTGGTTACAAATTCATTGGACAGATAAGGAGGAAATCCCCTCCTCCTTTCCCCCAAAAATAATTAAAATTTTATGTATTTTTGTGGTTTATAAATGCAAAAACTTTGCGACTGCAACATTGAAATGTACATTGCTGAAGTTGCATCTATATATATATATCATCTTTTGAAAACAAATAGTTTATTTATAAGTAACAACATGTTTTTAATACAAAAAATTAGTTTGTTGTTTTTAATATTTCTATTGTAAATAATTTTAAAAATTTATAAAGTATTTTATCATATAAGGTCTGAGAGAGAAAAAAGTTTTCGTATAGAAAATAATGTGGATTTATATTGTTCAGCTATTTTTGGAATGTTTTTGAGTAGCACATATTAGTTTCGAAATCTAGTTATAAAATATAATTCATTTAAATCAAACTTATTTAGCATGAAAAATGAAATAGCTGAAAACACTGTCCATTGATCGATTGTCTGGCCACTGCGATATCTGTACCTGGACAGACAATAAGGATGGCTTTGAAGTAAGCTAAAATAAATATCTAGTAAAAATACAAACGTCGTCGCAAGATTATTATTATTAAAATGAAGATATACAGAATACAAATGAAATTAATTTTAAATAATATTTTATTTAAAACACATACACACTGTAACGTAAATAGGATAACATGTAAAAAGAACATTACAGTAGTAGACTGATAATTAGGACACTTAAACATGATTCAATTAAATTTAAATAAAAGAGCAATTCTTCTCGCACCATAAAAAGATAAATAATCGTGGAAGTCTTCATTATATTTTCAGCACATCTTCCATCCTTGTATCTTGGGCTGGAAGTTGGGCATATAAATAAACAATAAATAGTCTGCACTACCTATTACACACAAAGCATATTTAAGTGCACTTTAGAAATTCATATTAATTTCAATAAATAAATTCTTGAAACACCGAAAAATACACATCAAATGATTTTGAACACAGGTCTTATGGAATATAAATATTTTCAGTGAAATTCTAAACAACTATAAACACTATACAACTAATTTTCAATTATGAATGGTACATGTTAATCCCCAATATCATATACCAATTACATAGTCCAAGAAATTCATGTGACTTGGGGCACAGACATATATAAGATAATTCAATCAAAGTCTAAATAATTTTAAATCATGTCAGAAAGTTTTATAAGAGGAACTGGATGAAGAAGCAAAATTTTCAAACACATTTCACTATTTTTTATTGGTATTGTCAAACCTTATTAAATTCATTATCCTTTATGAAATAATAACCTATGTATTAAAGGTAAACAGTTTTTTTACAGTTAATTATATTTCATCTTTGATATTACAAAAATATCGAGGGCAGCAGAACTTTAAACAAACATATTTTTTAGTTTATAAAAAAGTCAGTTTTACAGTCAAAGAATTCATTGTGAATTTCTGTTTAACGTGAGTGTTTAAAGTAGACAGTAATAGATTTAGTTTATAAGCGAACATTATACACCTTTAAATCTACATAATGTAAAAGAAGAAAGAAAGAACAGTATAATTTTAAAAAATGTATAAAATAAAAAAAATAAAAATATATTTGTTTTAGTTGATGTGCACACTCCTAATCTGCAGATTTACTAATTTTCAAATATATTTGTTGAGTATTTCAGTTAACGGGCAGTAATATGGAACATGAAATGCTACTTTTATACTAGAATATGCCATGGCTTCTATTAAAATAATTAACAGCAAATTAAAAATTAACACTTAGATTACCATTAAAAAATATTTCTTGTTTATCTCACACAAAAGCTTTCTCTCCAGTGTGAATTAGCAGATGCTTGCTTAAATTAGCCATTTGGGAGAATTTCTTGTTGCATATTTCACACGAAAAAGGTTTCTCACGAGTATGAATTAAAAGATGAGCTTTTAAAGAACTGTTTTGAGAGAATCTCTTGTTGCATATCTCACATGCAAAAGATTTCTCACCAGTGTGAATTAAGAGATTCCTTGTTAAATCACCCTTTCTAGAGAATTTATTGTTGCATATATCACAAATAAAAGGTTTTTCACCAGTATGGACTATCAGATGACTTTTTAAATCACCCTTTCTAGAGAATTTATTGTTGCATATATCACAAACAAAAAGTTTTTCACCAGTATGGATTAACAGATGACTGTTTAAATCACCCTTTCTAGAGAATTTATTGTTGCATATCTCACAAACAAAAGATTTCTCACCGGTATGTATTAAGAGATGATTGTTTAAATTACCGTTATGAGAGAATTTCTTGTTGCATATCTCACATACAAAAGGTTTCTCACCAGTATGACATAATAGATGGGATGTTAAATTAGTTTTTTTAGAAAATCCTTTGTCGCATATCTCGCATACAAAAGGTTTCTCACCAGTATGAATTAATAGATGTGAGGTTAAATGACTCTTTTGAGAAAATCCTTTGTCACATATCTCACATACAAAAGGTTTCTCACCAGTATGACATAATAGATGGGATGTTAAATTAGTTTTTTTAGAAAATCCTTTGTCGCATATCTCGCATACAAAAGGTTTCTCACCAGTATGAATTAATAGATGTGAGGTTAAATGACTCTTTTTAGAAAATCCTTTGTCATACACCTCACAAACAAACAATTTTTCTTGCTGTGGGTCAGAAGTTGCAAAGCCAAAAAGATCTTGTTCAGAAATATATTGCTGCATGTTTAAAACTTTTCCTGAAAAAGGAATTTAAGAAAAATGAACACAGAAAATTCAGTTTAAATAAAATTTGAGCCATAGTAACAAAATCCACAGTATACTCCCAGTTATCTTATGCTCATGTAACCAATGATGTTTCAGATATATTTCATTATTTCATAAATATTAAAGTTTAAACAATAAGAAAAATTTGAATAAATAAATTATAAATAGATATATTAAAAATAGATATAATAAACAGTAATTAAAATAAATGAATAATAAATAAGTACCGTCATAAACAACATCTACTTTTGAACTTCTGTATTTTTCTTTTCTTTGCAGAAACAGAAAAGTGAAAGGTACCAAAAATGTTCGTTTTTGCAGTCGATGTTAAAACTAATCCGCAACTAATGGGTACAAACAAAATCACACTCTACGTGCTTCTACAGGAACCTCACACTGCCATCAAATAGCAAAATGCAAAGAACATACTGACGAAATTCAAGCAAAAAAATTTACGTAACGCTCTATATGTGTGAAAACCAAAATTACTTTGCCAACACAATAAATAAACAATCTTAGGGAAAATAGTATATACATAAAAATTATAAATAATTTAGCTGACCCACTTTGCGATGCTTTGGCCTTTCGATTTTTCCAAATAAATTTGAAGACTTATTTATCGATTTACATTAAAATAAAAAAAATAATATCCAACAAGTTAGAAATTGTACGAGAAGCGTAGCAAATGAGGTGCATTCGTATTATAACGATATTTCTAAAATATTCAGATTTTTCTGTTATAGTACACATTAATTTGATACAGTATAGTGGTCGAAATCCTTTGTGCGCGCCTGTAAACACTATCTGCTTTCCATTTTACAGGAAGTAATTTGTATTAAACTCAGCAACACATATCAATTTCATAAAATATAAAATAGTTTAATGTAATTAAAATACACACCTTAAAAATGTTTCCCCGTATGCCACTATGCAGTGGAATACTTTTGTGTGGACCTGTAAATTAATAATAAATAGTCATCGCCTCACAGGTTATACAGAATGTGCATTTTAGTATATGCTTCATAAATTAATGTCAATTATATTCGAAAGAGTGTAACATCATTAAAATGTACTTGAAATCGTTTTTTACTATTGACCATAATGTAATGAAATAATTTTGATATTCCCTGTAGTTAAACTATACATCAGATTTTCATAAAATTTGAAAGAACTCGACAAAATTAATTGCTCTGTAATATGCGGACAGACTGAACGGCGGCTATAGGTGCTACGTATTTACATAATTACGAACGAACCTAAAAATATTCTTATCGTGATGTAATAGTATACTATATTCGGGATACAGCATAGAAAACCGAAATCTTTTATATGTCCCTGTAAAAACTACCTGCTTTCTATTAGCAGTAATCTCCGTAACGTATATCAATTTCATAAAATATTAAATAGTTTAATACATTTAAAACGCGCACCAAACAAAGTTCTCCCTATACCATTATGTAATGGAATATTTTAAAATAAATATAAAGTATATATGACGGAATAAAATTTTCGCCTTGCTTTTAACATAAAATGTATAATATAAAAAAATTAAAGTTCATATTATACATTTTATGGAATATTATTGTATGGCCCTGTAAATCAATAACAAATATTTTTTGCCCCACAGATTGCAGAGAATGTATAATGTAGCAAATACTTCATAGATGCATATTAATTTTGTTATGTTCGAAAGTATGTAACACCATTAAAATGAACTTGAAATTTTTTCCCCATTGACCGTAATGCAACAGACAACTTTTGATTGTACCTGTAATTGAACTATACATCCAATTTTTATAAAATTTGAAATGATTCAGCAAAATTAAGTAATAATTATATATTTTGAATTTCAAACGATTCGCTAAGATCGTTTTTGTTTTGTTATATGCGGAAAGACAAACATACTTGAAATTACGTTTTTCTATTGACCGTAATGTAAAGGAATTATTTTGATATTCCCTGTAATTAAACTATACATCCGATTTTCATAAAATTTGAAAGAACTTGACAAAATTAACTGTTCTGTTATATACGGACAGACAGGCGAAAGGACGAACAGATTGAACGACGGCTATAGGTGCTACGTATTTATATAATTACGAATGCACCTAAAAATGAACTTTCTGAATGGGTCAGTGTTGTGTTAGATAGTTTAGAACAGGCTTGCAACACAGTATGTTTAAAACAAATCTGGAGTTCCTGCTGTTTATGACACCCTATACTGGGCGTCCCGTGCATGCGATAAAAATGTTTCTTTCCAATTTTCACCACCAGGAAAACTAGTGTTTTAAATAAACCTCCGAAATGTGCCCGTATGCCAGCGGTACCGTATAGCAGGTATAACTAAGTATGACCTGCAAAATTTGTTGAATCTATATTGCTTGCACACAATGCTCTAAGCAAACCACCTTCCGAATGAAACTCCAATTCATGTCCCACTGCTACCGGCACTATATACAGTCAAAGATCTATAATCCGCACACCCATAATTCACTGGTTTCGCATTGTTTTCTCATTTTTTTTAAGTTTTTCTAAAAAAAACGTTTTTGGATCACTAATTTGTAAATTTTTTAACTGTTTATTTCATTGTTTACATTTGTAAAATAACGTGAATTATAGAAAATAGTGGATTATAGGTGTGCGGATTATAGATCTTTGACTGTAGCAGGCGAGTTGTGCATGCACAGCAAAATTCTTTAGTTTCACCTTCTAATGCCAAACGGTGCAACATATTTTATAAGAACATCCAATACGTGTCCCCGGCAATAGAATTTGTTAAATATAATCTCATAATCTATGCTTGTATGTACAATTTTCATTCTTGGTAATTATGTTTTCTTTTTACACATTTTGGTAGAATTACTGTAGATGAATCAAAATATAAGTGTTACAATTTCCAGACTTTGTTGGAAAGTTTTTCATACAGTTTATTGTACGCATGTTTTTCGTTCTTTATAAAAATGTTTTATTTGTTGCACAAGGTGTTATCATTACTGCAGATGGATTAAATTGGTACGTGTTACACTATTCAGAATACATTGAAAAGTGTTTCATAATCTATGCTGTGCTCATGATTTTTCATCCTCTATAATATGTTATGTTCTTTCCACAGTGGGGTAGAATTACTGCAAATGGATGAAAATGGTATGCATTACAGAATTTAGAATGAACTGGAAATTGTTTCTTAATCTATGCAGTATGCATGGCTTTTCATTCTTGATAAATATGTTTTGTTCTTTACACAAGGCAATAGAACTAATGCAGATGGATGAAAATAATAGGCGTTACAACATTAAGAGTATATTGGAAACTGTTTTGTAATTTACACTGTTCATGAATTCTTGTTCTTTAAAGAGTCGAAAAAAGTTAGACAAGTGCTTCCTGGAAGTCAAACTGGGCAAGAGAGGTGCATAATATGAAAGAATGATTAAAGGCATGTCCAATGATATGTCGCATGAGAAGGTTAGATAAAAATAGAGATCATAATCTCCCCATCAGTCGACTATTGCACTTTCTGAATCTTCGCTTTGTCTTTAAAAGTTTTATACTATATAAATATGTACTGTAGGAATCCATAAAAAAATCATATTTATTGTAGAAAATGTTACAATTGTCCCCTCCCCCCATCCCACTTCCTCTTCATTTTTCATCTTTGACTTTTACATACATAGATTTAATGCTTTAAAAATCTATACCTTAGTTGTGTTTTTTTTTTGCTATTAGTTCGCAATTATTCATTTTATTTTCGGAATGTAAATAGAGGGTTCGACAAGAGAAAGATTACTTTTTAATTAAGTTTTTAATGAAAATGCTACCATGTTTTAGATCATTTTTTAATTGCCTAATGAGCTTTTTTTTAAATTAAAGACCATTTCTTTTTTCAAAAATAGATATCCCGATGCAAAAACTTTTCTACTTATATATACATAGCTTTAAAATGGATCTTCAAATACTTTTCCAATTTTTTCTTAAAATGGTAGCATAAATTAGAAATTTCCATCCCCTGCCACTCTACATGGACACAGATACTATATTTTCCGAAAGAAAGAATTGCATTGATCAGAGCATGTGTAGGCTTTAATAACTTTTCTAATTAAAAAAAAATCTGAGATTTAGGTACAACAGGATAGTCTCTGAACTACTCTCACACAAATTTTCAGCCTTGTACATGCAGTATATTTCCCTAACTATTGTTGACATACACAGCCTTTGCGAAATTATATTTTATAGGTACAAAAATAAAAAATTAATCAAATATTTATTAATAAATATTGATAAGTAAAAGCATTTTTAATAGCTTTCATAAAGTAAAAAATAAAGCAAATTGAATAAGAAAAATCTATAATTTTATATCATCTAAAAAAACAATGATACATTTTTTAAGCAATAAGGATAAAAGAAATTATGGCAATGGAAATTATTATACACAAAAAAGTTTAGAGAGAATTCGTCCAGATTTATGAAGTTTTTTAATATATGGTAAATGGTGAATGGGACATAATTGTGCATTTTTAATGCAATTGACATTATATTGATAGAATTAATTTTTTAATAAGCATTTATATAGATTTTAAAGCTCTATGCAATAGGTTATCGGTTAGATATTGTTTTTCTTTTTTAATTTTTAAATGCATTTTTAAATCTATCGATGAAAAATGGGATAATGAAATGTTTGAACAGTATAATGAAACCGAGTTATAACAAAGCATCTTATAACAGAGTCTGTAGAGAGTAAAATAGTTACAGCAGAACATCGGATGGGAGCAAAAAAAGATATATTTTATTCTAAAACAAATAAATCAACAATAAAAGTTAATCAAAATAAATTAAATATATATATATATATATAATACATATGTATTTAGTTTGTTATTGCTTTCAAATCTTTTATTAATACTATTGAATAACTACTATTTTATACTTTCAGTTAGTACCGAACTGTATACGATTTTTTAAAACTTATTATTCCAAGAAATCTTTTTTCTTTCTGTTTACAGTATCATCTGGTATTGAAGCAACTGAAATTTCAAAATTGTTCACAAATCTCCCATAAATGCCTAGATTTTATCACATCATCTTTGAGATAGGAGAGTCTTTCTACATGGGTGTTTCTGTGACAGTATTTTTATAAATTTATGCAATATAATATGGAACTATTTATTCAGAGACCAGTTAAATGGAAAACCAGATATCTGGAATGACATTTCTAATGGACTGATGTTAGAATCTTTGTAGAAAAAAGTGTCCTACACTGCCAATTTGACTTATACATTGCTTAAAACAATTGAATTTTTGATAATAGCTTCTAGTATTTGAAATAGAAGCATATATAGTTATATTATAGATGTTTTCATTTTTATAATAAGAAAACAGAAGATTTTTTGTTCCCAAGGAATTCCCAAGAATTATTTCCTTTTAAACTCTAACATTTGATCTTACTTGCATCTGATTTTTAGTTAAAGTAATCTAATTAATAATTTAAAATTAGAAGTAATATCACAACCACATATATTCCATAAAGCTTATCAAATGGATACTTCTTTTATGCTCAACCAATTACCTGAAAAACCAGTTATCCAGAACACATCTGATCCAACCATTCCAGATAAATGCTTCTGTACTGCATATTCAAGAGAGCAACTAATAATTTACATCAAAGCTCCCTCAAATGTATTACCCTAATTTACATCAAAGTTTTCATTAGTGATAATAAATTCCTAATACGGAGTATTTTGTAAGAAATAACATCACTCCCGAGATGCAGTCATAATTTTGTAAAATGGATACAATAAATATTGTCTTCACAAGCTAAACAAAATTCTTTCAGAGGAATAAATAAAAATAATTTCATTTTCAAAGCTTTGTATTAAAATACATATAAAAGGATTTTTCAAAAAGTATAGAAACAATGCTACATACTCATTCCATTACCCTTTTACGAAAAAAGTATCCATTGCTGATATATTTACTGATATACCTTTTTTTGACATAGTTGTCTTCATTGGCCAAGCATTTGTTATGGCTGCTAGAAAATCATTTAATTTCTGAATTCTTGTCAAGTCTATGGGCGTTTGATGCATTTTTATATTTAAAATATTGCACCAGAAAATTAACCTTTTCATATCAATTTTCTACATACTCTTCTTAAAAGATGCCTTTTTTTTCTTAGTTGTCAGAGTATTTCTAAAATTCTATGCTTAAATTCGTATAACATGTTAAAATTTTGTTAAAATTATTGATGTTAAAATTTTAATCCCAGTTCATAAGCTTTTAAAACTTCTCTTTGATTAACTCATAGATTTAAAAAATATATTGACAAATATGAAACAAATATTTTTAAAGAAAAATGCACAGAAAAAGGGAGTTACAAATATTAATTTCCTGATGAGAATTTTTTTTATATTAGAATGCATTAAAAGCCTATAGACTTAACATTACCTAAGGGTATTTGAAAACTGACCAGCTTTATTTTGAGTACAAGATTTTGTGTCTCACAGTCATAGAAGTTTACTTCCTATTTTCGAAAGCATATTTAAATTTCAATTTTGATTTCATCATCGTCATGGAAGTTTTGTCGTAGAAGATGTTTCTTTAGATATCCGTTTGCTTGATTCTTTTCCACATTTATTTGAAGGAATACATCACAGATGGCCTATCTGTTCTGAGTTCTTTATAAACAATAGTCCTGCCTCAAAAAAAAAGTCTTAAACCATTTCATTACACTTTGTAGATTCATAACATGTATCAATTTATTTGTGAATATTCGTAAGATGCAAACTTTTGCCTGAAGAAAACACATGATGGAACATACCGTAAAATACCGTTAATCTGCCCCCCCCCCCCCCCGCAAACGTGACGAAAAATCGTAAAATAATTAGAGGGGGACGCTTACACGGGATTTTTCCGCGTCCGTTTCACAAAATTTGCATTTACTGCAAGATAGCTGCAGGATTTTTTAGCGATATTTGACGAAATTTGCAGGGTTTTATCCCGATATTTGACGAATTTGCTGAGTTTTTTTTTTGCGATACTTGAAAAAATTTGCGTTTTTTATGGGGATGAGCATGTGATGAATCATGATGAAATGAATGAATCATGAATCTTTGAATGAATCGTGAATTTTGATACTTAAAAAAATTTGCGGTTTTTTTTTTTGGAACAATGTAATAGGAATAAATAAAAGGCTTCTTAATGGATTTAATAGTTGCAGGGCAACTTAACATTCAGTTTAGAGGTAAGCGTCTGAGATATTAGGGAACCATATTAAAATAAAATAAAGTTTAAAGTAATAATAACAATAATAATGATGAGCACGGGATGAATCATGATGAAATAAATGAATCTTCGATGAAATGTGCGGTTTTTCGAGATTTTTTAATAGATTTCGGGCCTTTTTTTTTACAAATTTCTTCTTTTTTTCTGCGTTTTTTTCGACAGAATTCACGTTATTCGCAATTTTTTGACCATTTATCTATAGATACGACATATTTGCGTTTTTTCTAGCAATTTTTTTTTTTACAAAAAGGCGTTCTTTTTGGCAATCCCTTGAGAAAATCGCGATTCTTCTGCGATCTTTTGACATAATTTGTATTTTTTTTGAGATTTTTTGACATAATTCGAGTTTTTACTACAATCGTTCATCGAAATGTTTGTTTTTTGGCTATACTTCGGCGAAGTTCATGATTTTTTCACGATCCTTTCAAGAAATTTGCGGTTATTTTAAGTGATTCTTTGGCGAAATTAGCGTTTTTTCAGCGATCATTAGATAAAATTTCCTCTCTTTTTCACGATTTTTTGACGAAATTTCCGTTTTTTCAGCGATTTTTTTGGGGGGGGGGGAGGGCGCTTTCTCTGGATTTTTTGAAAATTTCAAATTTTTTATAAAGTGGGGAGGGGACGTTTGATCAAGAAAAGCGGATTAACGGGATTTTACGGTAGATCACATCTGGCAAGATTCTGAACTGATGCAGCCATCAAAAACATGTGCACTACAAAACAGGTTCACTGTGCAGATGCTGTCATAATCCCTGTAATGGACCCCATGTAAGGGAAAAGTTAAATGTTCAAAGTTATAATATATGTTGCCATTGCACTCATTAAATCTTGTTTTTTTTCTACTGCCTCAGGTGTATCTTTACTTTTTCAAAAACAACTTGTATTTTGTAAAACAAAAAAGCTATTTCACATAATTATCTCTTTAATTTTTTCTTTTCTAAATTTGAAAATCCAGAAAGAATCAAATCATGTTGACCATTTTCAAGAAATGCAAATCCCAATTTCCATTGAGCGGTGACAGCTGCTCTCTTGTTAAAGGAAACCAAGAAGGATTTAAATAATGAAAATTAACTCACCTTTGGAATATACAAGTAAAGCAGGAAAAGCATTATCTCCTGATCTGAGACATGACCCGGATGTTCAATCAATCCTGCCCTCTGTGAAATAAGCAGAACTCAGATAAGTATGCTGTGATTTACTGCAATCTTTATAAAAAGCTGCTACTATCCATTGGTGGTGAGTAAGTCTGGAAAATTAGATAATCAATAAGAATCAACAGTCTATAAAATGTGCTGATCACAGTAAGAATCGATTTAATAATTCTAGTACAGTAGACACCTCTAAATCTGCAACCATAAAATCCACAAATCATTACAAATGAAAACAATGAAATTTTCAGTTCAGATGTAAAGGCGAAGTTACAGAAATTTTCAATTTTACAGCATTTTATATATTTTAATACAGTAGACTCCCTCAAATCCGCAGCTCTAAAATCCACAACTCTCTAAAAACCGCACGTAATTTTTAGATGTAAACAATGAAACATTCAGTTTTGATGTAGGGACAAAATTTGACTTTTTTATTTTTATATCTATTCACACATATTTTAATTTCTAATTTTCATAAATATTACTCAATTCATGTGTTTTCATGAAGGAAGAATAAATTTATTTTGGAATAAATTAAAATATTGCTGATATCACTGGTAATCACAATCTTTTGACCAAATATATTTATGTATTAACCACACTTTTTTCATTATTAAATCTGGCTAAACTTTAAATAAAACTTACTTATTTCATCATTTTGATGTGAATTAGTAATGTATCTTTATAAGGCAAATTTTATATGAAAAATGCATCTTTATGATAAATATTTAATTACATTACATTACAATTTAATTACATACATTATTGATTATTAATTTGACCTTTGCTTTTAATATTTTAATCATGTTAAAAAATATCTAAATTTTTATTAATTTAGTTTATTATTTAATTTAATGTTTTATTTATGTTGTAAGCATTCATAATAGTTACAATTTCATTGTTAATTACATTCAAATTACTGTTTAAAAATGTAAACAAAGCAATGACCAGAAATCTGCAAAATTCCAAAATCCGCAAAACCTCTGGTCCCAAGCTGTGTGGATTTGAGTGAGTCTACTGTATGTAATTCTCGATAATATGAATGAATTTGTGACTTTTAATGAAGGCAATACAAATTTATTTGTGGTAAAGAAATCAAGATATTTTTGTTATCATTAGTCAGCAATCACAATCTTTTTAACAAATATACATCTAATAATAATAGTCTTTTTGGTTATTAAGACTGAAACATTATTTATATGACTTTTATTTTGAATAATTTGATCATTTTCAAAAATATCTTACTATTTGTGATTTTAGTTTAATATTTTACTATATTTAAATATATATTATAATTTTGATTGCATTACTACATTGAAATTGCTTTTAAAATATGTAAATAAACCAACAACCAGAAATCTGCAAAATTCTAAATCAATGCAACATCTGGTCCTAATATTTGCAAATTTGGAAGAGTCTACTGTATGAATATTTCAATATTCAAACTCACACAGATAAGCTCAAAATTAGTAATTCAGGATTCCCTTAAAACATGTCTGAGAATTTACCTAACAAAATATATAAAAAATTTCATTGACGATGACCAAAAAAGAATGTAACAAACTCCACTATTTATTTTCACGATCCCTTGACAAAATTAGTGGCTGTTTTTCAGCTCTTCAATTTTCTCAATTTTGTTTTGGAATCATTTAAAAATTTCATGTTTTTTCCTCTCCAAAATCATTTAATGAATTTCATGTCATTTTTTATTTTTCTCCCTCAAAATTTTTCAGTATTTTGTAGAAGAAATTGGTATATTTTCAAACTTTTTCATAACATTGTAGAAAATATTTGTATAATCCCTGACTTTTTCAGTTATTGTAAAATTTATTTTCCTTGACTACTTTGAAAATCCTTGACTTTTTAGAATTTCAATGACCTTTCATGTGCTGGTCAATGCAATGCCAATTACAATACAGTTGAACCTCGAAAATCCGGAATCGTCGGGACCGCGGGGATTCCGGATTTTTGAATTTTCTGGATTTTGGAGGTTTATTAAAAAATCTTTTTTTTTATGGCTACCGTAAAATACAGTTAATCCACCTCATCCCCCAAACGTGATGAAAAATCGTATAATAATTAAAGGGGGGCGCTTAAACGGGATTTTTCCGCGGCCGTTTCCCAAAATTTGTAGGGATGAATCATGATAAAATGAATGAATCGTGAATTTTGATACTTAAAGCAATACTTGAAAAAATTGCGTTTTTTTTTTTTAAAAAAAAAAAGCTAAATTCTGTCGAAAAAACATAAAAAAAGAGAAATTTGTAAAAAAAAAAAAAAAAAAAAAAAAAAAAAGCATGAAATCACTTGGAAAATCTCGAAAAAACGCACATTTCATCAAAGATCCATGATTCATTCATTTCAAAATGATTCATTCCACTCTCAATTGCCTTTGAGAATCGGGAGGGAAAGCGCTTTCTCGGGATTTTTTGAAAATTTCAAATTCCTTATAAAGTGGGGAGGGGGCGTTTGATCGGGAAGGGCGGACTAACGGGATTTTACAGTAGTTATCAGAATTTAACTGCAATCGATGAAAATTACAAATATGTCTTATTTTAAAAATTAATAAAACTGAAATCGGAAAAATGTCTGGATTTTAGAGATTTCCGGAATTTGGAGGACCGGATTTTCGAGGTTCAACTGTATAAAAATTTTAAAGTGTAAATGTATGAAAACATGACCGAAATGCTTGAAAATGTACATCTTCAAATAATATATTAACCAATTTAAATACAGTAACCATGAGAATTTTGTACTGTTATTTCACATCACATGCATGCATATAGGATAAAGAATACACTTGATGATGTAGGAATTACGTATTATGCTTGAATTTAAAACCATAATAAAGAAAGTAGATTTAAAGATTGCAACTCTGATATATTTGTAGGGAAATGTGTGCAGTCAAAAATCATTCTCACATGCATAAATATTCATCTTATTTTTACATAATTTACCAAGAATAAATTAGGGTTGCCTCAATCAGTAATCTGTATGGGCTGGCTCAAGGCTTCAGTTACTACATTTTCTGCGTCGGGCCTAATTTATTTTTTCCAGTCCGGGACTGACTTCATTCTTCCTAGTCACAACAGGCCAAAATTTTCAATAGCATTTTGACCCAGTTTGTATGAAAATCATTATTTCTGTATAAACTCCATTAAAAAATCAGTAAAATTTGGTCTAATACAGAAATTTTTGCCAAAAATAGATACATTTAAAAATTTTTATTATTCTAAAATTAAATATTAAAATTTATCCATTTTAAAATATATTAAATTTCTAGGCTTATTAAGATGCGTGAAAAAAAATGCCTATGACGGATTCTTGCCTTAAACTAAAAAATGTGTTGATCCATGCAAAATTAACATACAGTAGATTCCCTCAAATTCACACTGCTCAGAACCAGAAGTTTTGCAGATTTTAGAATTTTGTCAATTTCTGGCCATTGGTTTGTTTACAATTTTTAATATAAATTGAATATAACAATAAATTTATAATTATAAATTATGCTTAAAATAAAGTAGAATATTACAATATTTAAGTAATTAAATAAAATACATTCTTCTATGCAATCTTATCTTTGTATCTTAATCTACCCACTGCCACAACCGGATATATCCATTCACTTGGCCGCAGGTTTCACAGCAGTTTAAGCTTTATTTAAATTAATACAAATCTACAAATATAATCCAGTTTTAAGAAATTAAGTTGTTATTTCAAAACTTATAAACATATACATAAGAAAAAAATTATACCATGATAGAAAATCCTTCTTTTATTAACATTTAAAATAAATTGCAGACAAAAAAATTACAATTTTGACCTTTTGCTCAGCAGTCAGGATGTTAAAGGTACCTCACTAATTCACACGAAAATCCTATACAGTCAAAGTTCTATAATCTGCACATTTTGGGGCTAAAGGTTGTGTGGATTATGGAGTACAGTAGACTCCCTCAAATCCGCACAGCTTGGGACCTGAGGTTTTGCAGATTTCTGGTCATTGCTTTGTTTACATTTTTTTTAAAATAATTTGAATGTAATTAAGAAATAAATTATTCTTTCTTCATGAAAAAACATGAATTCGATAACCTTAACAAAAATTGTAAATTAAAAAATGTATGGAATTGATATAAAACTGAAAAAATCAATTTTTGCACCTATATCTGAACTGAATGTTTCATTGTTTACATTCGTAAAATATGTGTGGATTTGAGGGAGTCTACTGTATTATGGATTATACATAATTTTTTTATTCCTAGACAGCACTTCAGTCCTATAATCAGTATAATATGAAAAAATAAGTAGAATAATAACTTGATTATTAGATTTCATTCCTCAAAAAATGTCTTTTTAAAGTTATTTCATTAAAAAACTAATGTATATGTGCAGTTTATTTTTTACTGTAAATGAAATAAAAGAGTTAAATAAAAAATATAGATGTTTTATTATGACTTTTTTTCAATATTTTTATTATTTGTTTTAAAAAAATCATTTTTGGATACCAAATTTGTAAAATTTTAAAGTGTTTATATTCATAAAGTAATGTGGATTATAGAAAACAGCAGATTATGGATCTTTGACTATAATATAAGAAAGTTTTATTTCAGGATCAGTCAGACTTAATCAAAAAAGCTTGATTAATACATAAATATATTTGGTAAGAAGATTGTGATCATCAAAGATATCAACAATATCTTGAATTTTTCAGAAATAAATTTACACTTCCTTCATGGAAAAGCATTACCTAATTCAATCATATTAATGATAATTATATTTAAAATATTAACGAAAGTATATAAAAGTAAAAAAGATAAATATCCTAATGTGTAATTTTGACTGTACATTTAATTTCAACGTTTTATTGTTTACATCTGTCATGATGTGTGGATTGAGCAGATTTGAGAAAGTTTCTGTAGTAATACATCAGAAAATAATATACAGAATGTTTCAAAATGCAAAATTAGTTAAGATGAAATGCCCTGTATTTGTCACTAAATATACTGTTTGTGACTGCATGTTCTATAGTAATAGCAAAAATAAAAATAGCAACATGTTTCTCCCATCATTTTAATACAAATCTTACATAGAAACATACCTAACCAATAACTTATTCTAGTAAATAAGATAGGCTAAACATATTAATATTTTAAAGCTAAAACTTACTTTTATTTCCCATACATACAATCAGGATTTTACAGTATATCATCTTCATCCAGTATAGCATGATTATCCCGTCGACCAATTTTGCCAAATTATACAAACTGACATAATTTTTATATTAAATAATGAAAGAACAAATAAAGTAATAAAACATGAATAAAAATTTAAAGGAAAAATCAAATTAAAAATCTCTTGATGACTCAACAAACATGTATATCATGTTTAATATAATATAAATGTGACATTATAAATATGATCATCCATTATTAGCATTTAATCTTATAATTTGACGATAACATCTTGGTCTATCTGACAATCAAATAGTATCTTTCATCCTTGTCACTCAGCAACACACAGACATTACAAAATTTCTTTCTCATACTCTCCTCATCCACTAATTAATGGAAATTTGTCCCCAAAAAAACGTAACTGATCACTCTGCATGACAACAGTTAAACTTACTCCTAAATATACTTATTCACAAAAACAAGCTGTAATAAAGGATCTAAAACTAATTTTAACAACACCCATTTTCACTGACAAAAGCACGAAAAAACTCTCAATAAGTGCTGTCTGTCAAACCATAACTTCACAAAATACATAACTAAACACAAAACTCATAACATATAAAATGAAATTGACCTGTCCAAAAGACAAAAAATGAACCAATGTGATCAAACTTATCACATTTCCAGATAAAGAAACAGTAGTTGTGAAAAGAATCTAAGAAACAAATGGTAACAGCAAAAACTCAATCATTACCTTGCAAAATGTCCTGCTTCTAGAATTCGGCCATAGTTTCTTAAGATCTTTCATGTGTAAATTTTGATAAACTTTTTTCAGACACTTCATCATGCGATCAATTGTTTAAAAAATATTTACTTTCGATCGAAAAATATACAATCAAATTTAATTTATGAGACAAAACAATACTTTAAAACTAAATGTTAAAAAAATTTCATCAAAGTAATTTGCCGTTTTAAAATTGAAACACGAAATTAAACTATTTAAAAATGAATATTAATAATAAAAGAAATTATCTTCTATAAATAAAATATTTTAATAATAATGCTTTAAATGACTCAAATGATAAATCAGCAAAAATTAAAGTTGGAATACATTAAATTTTTCGTGTAGTCATTATCAAATAGCAAATTGTAGCATTTTTAGTCGAAGAGTAACAAAATAAACTGACCTGTCTTAGTATTAACTTATTTTAGTAAAGAGATAGGGTATACAATAAATTTATGAATTAAAAGTTATATTAAAAATAACGGTAGGGACCTGACGCCAATGTAAGAATGATTCGTGATATATATCATGATTCATTAAAATGATTTCTGTATTTCTAGTAATATTATCTATTTATTAAATAGCTGCCATAGGATTGTGACTAGCACTTTTTAAAATCGCTGATTGTAACACTAGTAACCAGACAGCTATTAAAAGAAACAAGTTCTACCATAGAATATAAGTTACTATTTCTCAAGTTATTCAAATAAAAAAATCAAATTGCGTACAATTTTTAACCTGAGAGCATATTTAAATGCTAGATTCGCATTTTTTTTTTTTTTTTTTTTCAAACGCTTCCTATTTTTTTTGTACAAATAAATATTTTGCTTTGTTACTGTACAATTAATTGCACAAGTATTATTCATTGATCAATATTTGTGAATGAATTCTTTTTTTCGTGACTCATTCTTGGTATTGGCGTCTGTGATAAAATAGACGAAATGAGTGTACACGCATAAACAGTTAACATTTTAACATAATAAATACATATACAGATAAACATTTTAACAGTTGCTATTTTTTTAAATATTACTTTCTTATCTTCTTTACTAAAATAAATTAACGTTACATTTCTTATGTTTTTTCTATGTTCCTTAAGTTAGTGTTTTTCTACTGAAAATTCTAGAGCCTGTGATTTTATCGTAGGATGACATAAAATTTTCTGTTACTCACTTTCCATTTTTTCTGACATTTATAGTCATTTAAAATATTCTACACATAGGTATAAACTGAATGTTTTTCTAGTCGAAAGGAAACTATCAGGTAAGGAACTAACATACACTATAACTAAAAGACATGATAAAAACTGTGCTTTGCATTATTATTTAAGAAACTTTTTTAATTGATAAAATTTTTAATTTTATGTTTGTGAAGATAACTTTCTTATATTTTAAAGTGAAAAAGAAATTTTTGAGGAATTAGAAGAAAAACATTAAAGCTAATCAAAGTAATCATGTATCAATAATAGTACTTATAAAGTTTATTTATTTATCATAGTCTATGGGGTAATTTTTAATAGTTTTTAGTTATTTTTGTACTGTATTCATTTATAATATTTATTTATTATTTTTTTTATCATTATTTAGAATTTTTAACAAGTTTATGGAGATTAAATAATATCAAACTACAGTTTTGGCAACATATCATTGGCAACAATAAATAAGATTGGTAATCATTTTTGGCAATTTAGCTCCTGGCCTGTTTTACTTAAATACCATATAATTTTCCTGTTCCTATTGATAAATAAGACATTTTTACAAAGGAACTTCATACTAAGAAATTCTTTACTTTCAGTTATTTTAAAAAAAATGTGTTATTATTATTTTTTTAATCAAATTTTAAATTTTATGGTTTCTTTTGTGAGATAAAACAAATTACATAATCAAACCTTATTAATCTGAACATGCATGAAGAAAATTTTTTTGTTGGTGTTGAAAGTAAAAATGCTATAAAAATGTTATGTATATTTCATGTAACAAGAATACATATGCAAAATCAACTGTGTTTCTGGTGTTTATTTCATTTCCTAAGAATAATTAAAAATACAGATATTTTCGTTGAATGTATCTCAGTAAGAGTCTTTATAAGAAGAACTGGTCAACACTTCTGTTATATCCAAAGAAATCCAGAAAGTTCTGAACAACAAGAACAATCTTACAGTTCAATCTTACAGTCTTTGCGAAAACAATTTTAATTACTGTTACATGCTTTTTTTATCTCTCAATGGAATACTTGCAATAGAATTTTATCTTTTGAGTGATTAGAAAGAGGAATCGCATGGCAATTTTACAATCACTGGTATGTTGCTATCATATCTAACAAAATTTCCTTTCCAAAACTAAAATTTTTATAAAATTTGGAGTTTAAGTAATAGTTCAGTAGAATTGTATTCAAAAGTGATCAAAACTTATTTTGTTTATGATGTGAGTAAGAAATATTTCAATAGCTGATGCTTTTCAATTCATGATAAATTATACTTTGCGTTAAGCCTGGTAATTTTAAAAAGACTAAAATCACAATGAATGAACTATAGCACTTGGCAGGGAACTGAAAACTGTTTGTGTTAAAAGTAATTTGCTTTAAGCATGTTTGTGTTAACAAGGTTCAACTGTAATGAAATTTTGTTGTACAATAAATGAAGTAGTTGAAATAAAAAATAAATTTTGAATGCATTAAAAATGATTTGTTTCCAATAATAATAATAAAAATTAATTAATTTATAAATATCAATTTTCATTTAAATCATTGTTTTCTTAAATAAACTTTTTCTTAAATCGCATTTTACTTACCCATCATACATAGCATTAGGTAAATCTTGCAAATGTTTTGAAAATCAAAAAAAGAAAAAGATGTTGGATTAATATGTTTCAGACACTGGAGATTCTGAAAAACATATTTTAAGGAAAAGATTTTCTGTCGGTCTGTTTGGAAACACTCTTCCTGAACAAACTGAGATAAAGGCTTGAAATTTGCTGCGTACATAATCTGTGATAATTGAAAGAAGCTTACTGAATATCAGTAGCCTCGATTATCCTAAACTATTTTTTTTTTTTTTCGGATTCTTGAAATACTCATTCTGATGAAAGGTATATAGAAATTTTTGAATTTTTTTTATTTTTAGGTGTGGCTGTAAGAGGCAATTAAAAACATAAATTCTTCATAAAGAATGAATTCAACTGAATTATTGGTTGCCAAGATATTTGTAATCCTACTTTCCACATTCTTTGTTTTTTCATGACCCTGTATTACATTCAGACTTCAATTCAGTTATGGGTCATTCCACATCAAATCACCCAGGTTTTTCCAAAAATGACACCCACCATCACCAGTTTCAATAAAATTCAATGAATTTGTAGAATTTTTAATGCTGATTCCAAAAATATGAATTATATTGAAAATGATCAAACGGTTTGTGAGTTATGAACTTTAAAACAGCTCCCAAGATGGCCAATTTGCTGCCATTTTGAATATCACATGTGACAACATAAAAGTCCATAACTTCTTTCTGATTTAAGCTAGAGCTTTCAAATTTTTTTTGTTTTGTTCAGAATAAAGTAAACTTTCATTTAAAAAGATATTTGTGAAGTTCATTCAATAAAAAATCTGTCAAAAAATGATTTTTTGTCATTTTTTTACTTAAAAAAATGTCTAACTTCAATGGTTGATTTCCGCCAATGAACCCCCTTCAATTTGCTTCTAATTGCATAAATAAGCAGCTCAAAGTGTGTTTTGATGACTGATAAAAAAAACTTTAATGGGCGGTTCACAGGTTTTTATTTAAAAAAATGAATTCATTTTTACTGACTTTCTCGAGTAACAAAAAATGCTAGATAATGCTGATATTTCTTTTATTACCAGAAATATTATACATATTGACATATAAAATATTGATAAGGTTTTATGTTGCATAAATATATATATTTAATGTGATTGTGGCTAAAAAAGGGGGAATCCCTTAGAAATAAATAAGAATGTCAATAATGAATTCTTGCAAAGACTTATTTTCCTGACAAATTGAAATTTCTTGCAAAGTCTTAGTAAATTACGAGTAAAAAAGAATTCATTGTAGCTTACTTTATAAAGATACATTACTAATTCACAATAAAATCATAAAATAAGGAAATTTTATTTCAGGTTTAGCCAGACTTAACCAAAAAAGCTTGATTAATACATGAACATATTTGATAAGGAGATAGTGATTATCTATGATTTTAGCAATATTGTGAATTTTTTCAGAAATAAATTTTTCTTTGTCTTCATGAAAAAAAAACATGAATTCAGTAATATTAACAAAAATTACAAATTAAAATATGTATGGAATTGATATAAATTTTAAAAAAAGAGTCAAATTTTGTCCCTATATCTGAACTGAATGCTGAATGTTTCATTATTTATACATACGTAAATTATGTGTAGATTTTTGAGAGTTGTGGATTTAAAGGAGTCTACTGTACTTGTTTCATTAGCAAAAACTAAATCAAATTTAATGAAAAACCCAGTTTAACAATTTTATCTGGCTGCTTTTAAAATTTAATTTTTCTGTAAGAACTGGTTCTATCAGAATCATGTGAATGCACTATATACAAAAAAAAAGAAAAAAAAATCCTTTAACAACTCAAAATTTTCTGACACATTTTTTAAAGTAAAAATATGATACTTGTTGATGTTATTTTTTGCAGAGATTTATAAATGACATGTATTTTTATTTTTCATTCAATGAATTAGATCTTGAATTATTTAATTTTGGCAATTATTTTCTCAGTATGACCATTTTTTTCAGTTTCCAATACTATTGCTTTGGAAAATATAGTTCAAAATACCCTCTTTGACAGCACTTTTAAATATATTAAGCCTTTATAAATGTATATATATGTAATTGACCAATAAGACATATTATATAGTTTCTGAATAACAAAACCTGCCAATTAGATGCATTTGTGAGCAAAAATGTATTTAAAAATGAGTCAGAAAATAGGCAGTTTGGATTTGAGTACACCCTTAATACATAATTTTTTTGCCAACCACTATTTAATTTGTTTACCTGCCAATTAGATGCATTTGTGAGCAAAAATGTATTTAAAAATGAGTCAGAAAATAGGCAGTTTGGATTTGAGTACACCCTTAATACATAATTTTTTTGCCAACCACTATTTAATTTGTTTTTGCTATAAGAGTTAGTCCAATCAAAGACTAGTTAGCATGAAAGTTGTTGATAATATTAAGCAGATTTATAATAAGTTTAATTAAATTTGGCATTTTGAGAATTGACTAAGATATAATTTTTTTTTTCTTCCTAAAACTGTATTTTTCTCCCTTTGAGCTTATTTTAAATTTTATAGAGAATCTGTAATACATAAATTTTTGTACCTTTTCCTACATGTAACGAAAACTTTAACCTAATTTAAAATGTATGATAATTTAGTTTTTTTTTCAGTTTTCACAAAATCCCTTCATATTTCAACCCCATTATCTGATTCTGCCCATTAAGGAATTTAATTGAGATTTTTTGCCCCTGGATTTCATTTGTCAGTGTGGAAGAGTTTTGTGAAGAATTATGGAGGTTATGTCCATAAAAAGGTAATAGATATATAGATAGCTATTTTTTAACTGGGGGTAATTTTCGGTTCTAGGGGTCGTGATCAGCATAGATTTGCAAAACTTTTTCTGAAATTCCAACACAGGGGACAGTGTAACAGGTAATATATTTTAAGACATCTTCCTAACTAACTAATTATAATATTGATGAAAAATTACAAAGTTTTTTTTACTTAAAGTTTGTTTTCTGTAATTTTATTTCCTTTTCATTTTATGTTTTGCCCTTTGTGCTTATTAAAGCATTGGACTCATCATTAAATTCTATTAGTTTCCACAAATATACAGTTACATTATGTGTGACACATGATGCTTGTTCTCGGTTATGAATCGAAATCAACTCTGATTAATCGCAAACAAATTATACATGCTAGAAGAAACTAAGAACAGTTTTATAATTTACATTAAAAAAATGCATTAAGGGCAGTCTTTGGTTTTTAATTATCTGATATCATGCAGACTAGTGTAATTTTTACTTAATGTATTTTTTATTTAACCCTTTGGTGGTTATAAGCGCGCACACGCGCCCAAAAGATTGTTCTTATAAATGGTTAAGAGCGTCTGTGAACGCCCAGAATCGTATGCTATTAAATGGTTATAAGCGCTCACAGACGGTCCAGTTTTTCTGTGTTGAAATGGTTAAGAGCGCGCGAACGCGATTCTGCTTTCCCCCCCATTGTTCGGGCCTGGGAGTAAGGTAGGCGTGTAGCTACTCCTCCTTCTTACCACTGAACAATACCCATTCTTAGGCAGATTACCTGTCAAGTAGTTTATTGTAGTTAAAAGATTTTGTGGTTTGGAGATTTCGTTAAAAAATGCTTAGAGTATGATGTTTTCTGTGAATGATCAAAAATGGCATTATATTTCAAAACAAATATTAAGGTGAATCTGAAGATTATATGTACTTGAAATGTTATAGATTCGTTCTAAGCAAATTCATCAAATATTATATATTATTTTTACTTATTTTATTTTATTTTATTCTTCTTTTCCAGAACATTATATTTCATTATAATAAGTATTATTATTTTAAAACATTTGCATGTTTCATTTCTTTACTGCATTATTTAAAAGAATAAGTACTTATTTTCTTTTATTTTTTTTTTTCTGAAAAATGTTTCAGTGTTTTGCATTGAATTATATTACTAAATACTTATTTCTTTTTCCTTACATCACTTTTGCTGTATCACTTTTGTTAATATCAGGGACGTCATTACAGAACTTTCTTTCGGGATGGAGGGGGGGGGGAGATTTTATAAGGATAGGTTCCTGGGTTTTATCCCCTTTCCCCTTTTGAACAGAAACGTTTATTGAATCATATTTACAAAAAAGTAAAAACTACAAGACACTGAAGAACCCTGAAAATATTCATTTTAAACAGTATTCCATCATAGCACGTAAAATTTAACATATTGAATATCAAAAAAATTATTTTATAGACAGTTTCCTTTTTTACAGGTATCTTCAGATTTGTGAAGCCGTTCACTTTGTAATAGAGCACTGCATTACAGTAAAACCTGTGAAAATGAAACTTGTCTACAACTCAATAAAATATCAATTCTTTTTCAATAAAAGTGAAAAAAAAAATCAAATCTATATTATAAAGGCCAAACGTATCTGTGCGTAACGCATACGTAATTTTGAGAATGGCAACACTTTGAAATGAAATTTCCGTTTTGCAATTTTCGCTACAGCAAATTTTACGCGTCTAAACATCGCATATTTTTAATTTTTACACCGTCGTAAAGAGAAAAAAATTTAATTTTAAATGCAGTCTGTCTAAAAGCTGTATCTCAATTTATTTTTGAAATATTATTTTTTTTATATAATTTTTAGTAAGAATTTTGTAATTGTGACAACGGAATCACCCCCTTTTCACTTAAAATTGAAAAATTAAAACAAAAAAATAGAAAATAAAATGTGCAATATTTTCCCATGTATTTTCGTCTGTGCAATTTTCGGTACTACAAATTTTACACGTCTAAATATCGTGCATTTAAAAATCTAAACCGCAGTAAAGAGAAAAAAAAATTGTACTTTTAAATGCGATTTATTTCAAAGCTGTATCTCAATTTATTTTTAGAGATATTAATTTTTTTTTTTAATTTTTAGTGCCAATTTTGTACGCATTTTCTCTTAAAATTGAAAATAAAAAAATAGAAATTAAAATGCTTATATTATTTTTTAAATGTCGTCTATTATGAAATCCGATGAATTTCTGTTTTATTTCGTTTAATAATTTGGATAATTGAGTTTTATAGTTTTTTGTGAATTTTAGCCTAAAATAATATTTGCTTGAGAGTTAGACTGACCAATAAAAGATGCATTTTTTACTGTAACTAATTTTGTCGATTTAATATAAATCAATAAAACAGTTCTTTCTTAACGATTTTCTGTCGTCGAATTTTGACGGGTTCCACGTCGTTTCGATAACAACAAAATATGTACAGTGAAACTTCTGTCCCTTATTCAGAGTTTTGATTGTTGTTCTTAATTAATCGTTCAGAGGGATATAAAAATAATAATTAATTAAAGGTGAAGCTTAAATGTACCCGAAGTGTATAAATTACATTAATGAGACACAAAAGAAATAGAGAATTAATAAATTAATTTTTTCAATTGATTACCAAATCTTTAAATTATTTGTTAAATTATTGTTTTTTATTTTATATGCAAATTCTGTACATGAAAAAAGTATTAAAACATTTAAAAGATTTATAATTATTATTATTTAAGTAATCAATCAAAATTAATCGTTTTGCAAATTTCAATTTTTCTCTCAAACCTTTCAAATGTTCATTTAGTATTCTTATAAATTTTAGTTCTTCATTATCAGCTGCATTTACAATATATATATATATATATATATATATATATATATATATATATATATATATATATATTCAACTACTGTGCTTAGGTAGCAAAAAATATTTTGATACATTTACAAATTCATTTTTTAACAGAATGGAATGCCTGACAGTGGAAGCGGTTTGGAATTGAACTGTATTTTCACTTTTTTGGTAAACAAATTACCTATTGAATTGCAAGTGATTTTGATTGTGTGACGAATACGTTTTTCATTCTTTCTGAGTAGTTATTCAAATTTCAAGTAGAAATTCGATTAAAAAGGCCCACTTTGACAATATTTACTGTATGATCTATTGCGTTTGCCCCCTCCCCAAATAAATAAATAAAACAATTTGATTACATAGTTTCTGAACAACAGCTAGTTTCAGACAGGTTTGTGAACATTTCCCTTTTTAATAAGGTGCTATTTCTAAGTCTTCTCCTATAAATTTTATTTTATGACGCTAACAGTTCTTTTTTTTTTTTTTTTTTGGAAATTTCTTTAGTTTTTTGAACTTAATTGTTGTGTGAGAGTGTAGTAGTGATGTGTAGAGTAGGCAATAGGTTTTCTTAAAATATTAATACACATAATAAACTTCAATTAATGGAATCTTTCGAAATATACCTTACGGCTGCTGTGCTCAATAGGCGCAAAATGTTTTGACACATTTACAAATTTATTTTTTAACGGAAAGATATAAAGTTGGAAGGCCTGACTAAGGAAGCGATTTAAACTCGAGCTGATTTTTCTATTTCCTTTTATAAATGAATTACTTATTGAGTCATAAGCGATATTTATCACGTGACAAAGACGTTTTCACCCTTCCTTGAGTGGATATTCTCCTTTCGTGCGAAAAATTGTTTCAAAACTCCCAGTTTGACAGGATTTATTGCGTTTGCAAAAATAAATCGATTAGATAGTTTTTTAACAAAATCTTCTACATTTCGGAACCAAAAAAACAAAAAAAAAATCAATAAAATTTATGTTATAAAGTTGCCTTTTTGGATTTGAGAAGTGATTCTGAAATTCACTGCTGAACAATGTGAAACTTCCTGTCAGAATTTCTGAATAATTTTTAACTGTAAATGCATAAAATGCACAGGCTGTTATTGAAAGGACTTGGAATGGAATAGCGTTTTCCATTTTCGATAAATAAATTACTTGTCGAAATATGAGATTCTAGTCACGTGACTGCTTTTTTCCCCCATTCCGTGCTATCGCTTCCGATAGTTCTGGAAATTCCACTTAAAATGCTAATTTTGATAGTCTTTTTTGCAAAGTTATATTACTTAAAAAAAAAAAAAAAAAAAAAAAAAAAAAAGGATAACGTTATTCTATTATATTGCTTCTGAATACAAACAGTCGATTTTATTAATTTTCGAAAAGAAATGAGCTCAGAAATGTGCTAAAAATGTAATTATTAATGTTGTCATTATGTATTTAATGTCTTTCGTAATTTATAATAATCATAATTTTAAAATCTACTGTAAAAATTTTCCATAAATATATATATATTATTCTTTAAGAATCATAATTGTATGTTTTTAAAAAATCTGAATTTTTGGTCGCTCGGGTTTGATTTTTCCTTTCCACGCGCCTTGTCTGTTTTCACTGGCTTTTGTCAACGCCGCACACGGTCTTGAAAATTCTTGCAATTTTTTTTTATCTAATCTCTTTGCGTGTCATTATATAATAGAGTGCTATACTTTGCTATGTCTGCTACAATAGTGTTAAAAAGAAGGCCTTAAAATGAATAATGCTTACTTAAAAGGCGATTAAATAATTAATTATAGATGTTAAAATTTAATTTTATTTAAAAATCTTAGTACTTTCAAACCTTTTCCAAACAGGTTTTCCTCAGAGAATATTTTCTTTAATAAATACAAATATAAGATTTTGTTTTGAAAAATGAACGAGACTCGTGGCTTGAAGATTGAGTTAGTAATATTTTCATGTGAACGGTAAAAAATTATTTGTTTGAAAGAGAATCAATAGAAATCTTATGCAAGAACAATAAAGTGTGCAATGATGTCCTATCTTATAATATACGCAGTTTATGGTTTAGCATCCTAAAAATAAAATCCTGACAATTTGAGAAAATGACGTATTAAAATTTCGTGGTACAACAATCAAATGATTTTTTACCGTTCACGTGAAAATATTACTAACTCAATCTTCAAGCCACGAGTCTCGTTCAGTTTTCAAAACAAAATCTTATATTTGTATTTATTAAAGAAAATATTCTCTGAGGAAGAACCTGTTTGGAAAAGGTTTGAAAGTACTAAGACTTTTAAATAAAATTAAATTTTAACATCTATAATTGATTATTTAATCGCTTTTTAAGTAAGCAATATTCATTTTATGTTAAAAGCAAGGCGAAAATTTCATTCCGTGATATATTTTATATGTAAGAAGTTTAATTTTCCTTGATTTTTTTGCATTAAGATTTATTAGGTATTTATATTGAGTTTAAATTTTATTATTTCTGTCCATATTTCCTTGGCATCTATTTTAATTATTTTGTGCAAGTTTGTTTCATTAATTTAATTTATTATTCTTATTAATGGTAGCTATTTAGCTTTAACGGGAGGGAATTTTAAGTCCAAAAATGTTAATTTGATTTATATTTCAAATTGCGAAAATACTGTAAAATTTCATGAATTCCAAATGTCCCCCACCCCAACCCTGATAGTTTTCCCATTCTTTTTACAAAAATTTGAAATATAAGCCAATTTAAAATCATAATTTCCTGTATACTTTAGAAAGGTTCACTCATATTTTTTAAACAAATTGAAATATAAAAATTATTAAAATGGTGCTATTACTATAATTAACCTGTAGAAAAATAATCGAAAATCATGGAAATAACACAGATTAAAATTGCTAAGATCAAATAGTCAAAGGATATACAAACAGGTAGGCGGAAAAAATCGCAAACAATGGACAACAGAGACAAGTAGAAATAGCTATGTTTGGGTAACAAATCGGCTTAAATTTGAATTGCAAAAATGTAAACCTGTATTATAATTTTGACAAGCTACCACATAAGTAGAAAGACTGTTAGAAGAAAATTATGAACTTCATTCCTATCCCTTTGTATCTGAAGAGAGAAAAGGGGTTTGTAATCTGTATCAGTGAAACTTATTGCAGCTAGGAATGCAATAAATGTTGAAATACACATAAAACATCCGATTTGTCACAAAAGTTCAGTTGAAGAATTTTTTTCCTTTGTATTTTTCAGAGAACATTATAATGTTTATTTTCTAGTGAATAATATACATAGTTTTTTTTTTTTTTTTTTTTTTTTTTTTCAAAACAAATGACTATAGTATATATGTGTTAGTAATACAAAATTTTGTAAACAAACTTTATTCTTCATAAATAAAGATTTTTTTTTTTTTGTTTATGAAAAAATTTATAGAAATAAATATTTATATACAATAAAATTATCACATCTGTATGATTAATGGAATCCTGAAGGAAAAAAAAGTTACATAAAATTTCTAAATAATTGAATGTTTGGGATAATTATGCATTTTTTTTTACAGGAGAAAATAATTAGTTTAAAAAAAATGAAAACTTATTTTTTAAATAACAAAGCATGATGAACTAATTATGCTATTTTTTCTGCGGTCAAATAAAAAAAAAAACTGTTCTTTTTTTTTAAAATTAAATAAAAGTCTGTCAAAAGTATATGCCATCTGGCATAAAGAACGTTCCTAGATCAGTGTTAAATAAATTTACAAAAAAAAAAAAAAAAAAAAAAAAAAAAAAATCTGATTGTAATACTATAGGTACTAAGATTTAAATTTTTAAGGGAAAATGTTAGATAACATTGCAAACGGAAACTGTTGAAGTAAATTTATTTCCAATCCGATTTTTAAGTACATTTCGTATGAAAAAAAATTCCTGTCGGACTTTGGGGTAAATTTTGAAGTCAAATACTCAGTTCAACAACCAAAAATAAAATATGATTAGAGATTTAATAACAACTTTATTTGCCGCTTTTGAAAAAAAAAATATTTTTATTTTTATTTTATTTATTTATTTATTTTTATAAGAGTAGCTTTAATCAGAATCATCTTAAGCTAAATTCGACTCAAATGCCCACTTTGACAGCATTTGTTTTGAAATTTATTTTGACTTTTTGAAAAAAAAAAAAAAGACCAATACGGCACATTATATAATTCCTAAATAAGAATAAAAAAACCAATTTTTTATTTGAATACGTCCTCAATTCGTCAATCATGATCGCTTTGGGAAACTTTGTTGGAAATGCCGGAAGATAGATTTCTGCATGTGGGGGAGCGAATGGCAAATTTAAATAAAATTTCAGATTCTTCCTTCTTTGATAAAAAAGAAAAAAAAAGGAAACACAAGTTTGTGATTGTTTAGATAGATTCTGAAATATATTTCTATAAATCAACACCTACTAGTTTCATGCATTTTCGAACAAAAACTCATTTCATAAATTTTCACTTTTGAATTTAAAAAATATTGTAACATTCATAACTCTGTTTCCTCCCTATCCACTTATTTTGTAAAAAACCCAAGATTAATATATATATATAGATATTGTTTAAGCATTTTCTCCATGTTCGTTTTCAGGCCCTGACTATCGCACGGGCACCCGGGGTCCGTACCCTGGGCACAAAATTTCTTCTAAATTTCCATTAAACAATCATAATTATGAAAAAATATGACATTTGAGATACTTATTTGAAAAAAATGACAAATATAGGTCTCAATATATGGCTAAAAGAACAAAAATGTTTGTATATATATTGCTGGAACCCTTTTTTTTAAATTTTCGGGAAAACTTAATTTTTTGAGATGACCCTTTGTGAATAAGTGTGTAATATTTAATAATGGTAATAATAATGTAATAATAATAATAAAATTTCAAATCAGAAGCAAATCAACCAATCTAAGGGGGCACAAAAAATTTAAAGTGTTCTGGGCACAAAAACTCCCAAGTCAGGCCCTGTTCGTTTATATTACGCAAAAATCCCTGTCGGCTGGGCCTATAGGCGGAGGTAGATTTCGAAGAGTGCTCATTTCAACAATATATATATATATATGATTAGAGATAAACCCAGTTTAATAACTTCATTTGGCCGTTATGAAAAATTTTTAATTTCATTTTTCTGCAAAAACTGGTTTTATCAGAATCATCTTAAGAAAAATTCAGCTCAAATGCCCATTTTGACAACATATTTTGAAATAGATTCTGAATTTATTAAAAAATCGACCAAAACAGTACATTATACAGTTCCTAAATAACAAAAAACTGTCAGTTGAATGCATTTGAGAAAAAAATTGAATTTAAAAATGAGTCATAAAATAACCGATTTGTTGTTTGAATACATCCTTAATTTTTTAATCATGATTGCTTCGGAAAATTTTGTGAGAAATACTCACTTTGACAGCATTTTTAAAAATATATTCTATCTTTATCAAAAAGCTGGCCAATGCGTAACAGTATATAGTTCCTAAATAAGAGGATCTGTAAAATGGATGCGTTTGAGAGCGAAAATGGATTTTAAAACGAGTCATAAAAAACGCCATTTGCTATGTGAAAACTTCCTTAAATTTTCAAATCACGAAGACTTCGGAAAATTCTGTTCAAAATACCCTTTTTGGTAGCCTTTTTTGAAATATATTCCGTCTTTATCAAAAAACTGACCAATGCATCACATTATATAGTTCCTAAATAAGAGGATCTGTAAATTGGATGCGTTTGAGAACAAAAATGGATTTAAAAAGAAGTCAGAAAAAAACGCAATTTCTTATTTGAATACTTCCTTCAATTTTCAGTCCCGATGACTTTCCGAAATTCTGTTCAAAATACCCTTTTTGGTAGCCTTTTTTCAAATATATTCTGTCTTTATCAGAAAATTGACCAATGCGTCACTTTATACAGTTTCTAAATAAGAGGATCTACCATTTGGATGCGTTTAAAATCAAAAATGAATTTAAAAATGAGTCTGAATATAAGCAGTTGGGATTTGAGGTTTTTCCTCCAACTCCTATTTTTGTTTAATTTCTTTTTGCTATACGAATTGGTCCTATGAAAAACTTGTCAATATAAAAGTTGTAGATATTTTTGAGAAGATGTAAAATAAATTTAATCAGATTTGATATCGTAAAAATTGACGGAGTTATGGATTTTTCTCTTTTTTCAGCGCCCTTTTTCTTTTCGTTTTTATTTTTTTTCATCGGTAAAAGTTGGTCCGATCAAAAACTTGTAAATACAAAAGTTTTAGATAATTTTAAGAACATTTACAAAAAATTTAGTTGGACTTGATATCTTAAAAATTGACGAAGTTATGAATTTTTTTCTCTCAAAATCCCTGTTTTTTTCGCCCCTTGAGCCCACATCTAAATTTATCAAAAATATGTTATGCATATACTTTCGGCCCATTTTTAAGAAGTAATATAAACTTTAAACCGATTCGATATCTACTTTAATTAAGAAATTATGGCGTTTTTTGGTTTTCACAAAAACGCCCCCTATTCCGACCCCCTTGGTCCGATTTTGCCCATTAACGAACTTAGCCAAGATTTTAACCCCTTTGATTTTATGTACCAGTTTGGTGAAAATTGGTGAAGAATTATAGAAGTTATCGTGTCCATAAAAAAGTGAGATATATATATATATATAGATAGATAGATAGATAGATAGATAGATAAACTGGTGCGATTGCAATAGGTAGTATTTCTTACGAAATCTACCTAATAAAAGTCGGATTGAAAAATGATACGATCTGGAATGTTGGTTTGTCCCCTAATCAGGAATCCGTTATCAATGCCTGAATAACAATATTCAATATCTTGAGTGAAGTGCTCAAATGAGGACACCCAATACGTCTTTGTAGCTACAAATTGTATTAATAAAAAAATATATATATATATCCAAAATTTGACTTTGGGGAGCCAGGGCAGCTTCCCCGTTTGCTCTCGCAATATTAGGTCCTTATTTGATATGGAGGTTTTACTATTAAACGATATGTATATACTTGAAACAATGCTGTAATTGTTTCAAGTACAAGTACACGTGATTAGTACGTGTTTCACTTGAAATTATAATTGCCTTAATCAAAGTCATAAAATCTTTGTTATTCGTAAGTTTGGGCTTTTTCAATTTTAATTAACATGAGTCTTTTTTTTCTGATGGAGCTTTTTCCGGGGGTGATTTTTACCATGAAGATTTTTTCCGGTGGCGATTTTTACCATGAAGATTTTTTCCGGTGGCGATTTTTACCGAGATTCAAAAAAATTTTTTTGTTTCCTTAAATCCAATTGTTTTCTTCCCTTGAGCTTATTTTTAATTTCATCAAAAATCTGTCACACATTAAATTTTTGGTCTTTTTCCGGAAAGTAATAGTAACTTTAAACTGATTTCATGCGTATTATGCTAAAAAGTTAAGGAATTATTTATTTATTCTTAATTTTAGTAGATTTTTTTTTTTTTTTTTTTTTTTTACAAAAACACTATTTTTATCTCCTTTGTCCGATTTCGCGCATAAACGAGTTGACCGAGATTTTCTGCTCTTTGATTTTATGTTTGTAAGAGATTTGTGCATAAATATGGAAGTTATCATGTTCATACAAAAAAAAAGTAATACAGATAAATAGATCGATGTAAAAAATTTTGAACGGGGAGTAGTTTTGGGTTCTAAGGATCATGATCAGCGTAGGTCTTTTAAAAATGTTTAGAAATTTTTACAGAGAGAAGAATGTAATATGTAATATTTCTTACAAAATTTACATAAATGTTACATAATAACTCTTACTAGAAAGATTCAACAAGTGATGAATCAAAATAAAATATATTGCAATAAATTTTTGTTATTTATTCATTTTTTGTTAGTAATGTACAGCATTATTGTGAAAAGAAAAGAAAATAGAAGAATGAATAATTTTTAAAATATAGTTATTTTTCCACTAAAGTATGAAAGAAAAAAAAAAAGATTAGAAATAAAATTGCAACTATAGTTCTAAGTTTGGGACACTAAATTATTGGAGCTCTGGGTATATGCTTCACTAACCTGTATACAGAAAAAGCATTCTTTTTTCTTTTTTTAAATATCTTGAAATCCAAACTGACTTATTTTGAATTCAGTTTTGTTCGTGAACGCATAGAATTGGCAAGTGCTCTTATTCAGAAACAATGAAGTTGAAAATTTTTTACAATTTTTTCAATAAAGATAGACATTCTTTTAGAAAATGCTGTCAAAGTTGTCATGTCTGATAAACTTTATCATGAGAAATAATCGCTTATAACTCAACATATAAATCATTTGCCGAAAAATGAAAATATTCAAATTAAAAGCAAACGTGAATGCACTATCTTAAAAAGTCCTCTAAAGCATTCCTCTGCAAGATCTCTTTCGAGCCACTTTACCATAACAAATTAAGGGATGCGGACAAAAAGATGTAAATGCAAAAGAAATCACAAATTTTTTATTTTATTTTTATTTTATTTTATTTTATTTATTTATTTTATTTATTTATTTATCTATTTATTTAATTTTTGTATTACCAATAATACTTTCGAACCAAGATAAAGTAAAGTATCAATAACTCAATCTAAACTGTATTACTACTAACCGATACATTAAATAAATTTTATAAGCAGTTATTTCGAAACATTAAATAAATTTTATCAGCAGTTATTTTAATGATTCTTTGAAGCACCGTCAGAACTTAAGGTGTTAAAGTTTTTTTTTTTTTTTTTTTTTTTTTTTTTTTTAATTGCTAAGTTTTATACTTTCCATTTACACGTTTTAATAATGCTAACACGAAATAGCTTTTTCTCACATTTCTATGAAAAATTTCAGAAATTTTCTCTATCAGTTTCCAAAGAATTGATCAGAATCAGAAATCTTAATTTTCCTCTGAGACATGGAGTTAAGCAGATTACAACTTTGATCTCATTTTTTTCTTGATTGTTCTTAAAGTTATACCCCCCCCCCCCAAAAAAAAAAAAAAAAAAACTTTGTAATAAAACATAAAATTTTCGGGCACAATACAAATTTTAAGACATAAAAACATGATTATTCAAATGAAATTATTGAGATTTTTTTCTTTTTTGTTAATTAATAGATAAATGAACTACACACAAATGAATGTTTCTCAATGAGACATTTTTTTCAGTCGTATTTCAAAAGGCCATCTTTGACAGTTTCTCTGAAAAATCTTCTACTTACATACACTTAATTTTGGAAAATGTTTAATTGCATAGTTTTTAGCTCTCAATCTATCAAAGCCTGAGAGCTTATGTGCCTGCCTATTCTGTAAGTACGTATATATGTATGCATGTACCGCTAAACTCATAATGAAAAAAAATCCGATTTACTTGAAATTTTGTCGATAGATTTATTATGATAACCCGCTTCCCTGATTACTTCTGGGAGTTCATTCGATAAGTATAAGATGGGCAACGGGAGAATGCTCCTCCACTTAATTTATATAAATTGGTTTTTCATGCAGATTTTGTTCAAATTTAAAGTAAAGGATCATTCGGATGAGGCGACTTCGTGATTAGTATTAGGTGCTCATTGGGTAAGAATAAACAGGAGGAACGAGGGTCCAATCTTCCACACTTAATTTCGAAAAATAGGTTTTTCATGCAGATTTATCAGATTTCATTGAAATTTAAGACATGGGATCATTCTAATAAGGGCACTGCCATGAGTATTTTTGGGAGTGCTTTAGATAAGTCTAAGAGGGGGACGGGGGCTTACCCTCCACCCTTAATTTAGATAAATGGGTTTTTCATACTGAGTTATCAGATTTCATTCAAATTTTAGGAATAGGATCATTCTGATGAGGCGCCTCCGTAATTAGTATTGGGTGTTCACCAGATAAGTAGAAAGGGGGGAAATGGGAGGTACCCTTAATTTAGGTTAACCTTTCCTTTAATTTAGATTAATTGTTTTTCTTTTCACGCAAAATTTATCGTTTTGCTTCAAAATTTGGACATAAGTTCACCCTGATAAGGCACTTCTCCGATTTGTTTTGAGAATTCATTGGATAAGTATAAATAGGGGGATTGTAGGGACTACCCCTCATAATTTAGGTAAATGGTTTTATATGCTGAATTATCTGATTTGCTTCGATTTTTGGATACAGGCTCATATTGATAAGATGTTTCCCTGATTAGTTGTGGGTTTCTTTTGTTAAGAATAAAGTGGGATCCAAGCGATTACCCCTTTAAATTAGGTAAATGGACTTTTATGCAGAATTATCCAATTTGCTTTAAATTTTGGATGTTGGTTGTTCTTGATAGGGCGAATCTCTGACTAATTTTAGAAGTTTAATGGTTAAATATAAAGATGGGGAATAAATGGGCTTCTATACAGAATTATCCGATTTTCTTCGAATTTTGGATACATGTTCTTTTTTTTATTAAATAAAGCATATCCCTGATTAATTTCGTGGGTTCAATGCTTAAATAAGTGCCAAAAGAGGAAATGGGGAGGGCTATTTCCTCCCTTAATTTATTTTTCGAACGGCATTATTCATTGAAATTATAAGGCTGCTATATATAATTAGGGTGTGTGGCCTTAGAGATCAATGCTATCAGTTTAACTGGACAATATTATTTTTTATTATTAAGGGAGCCTGCTCTTTTTCCATCAGTTGTCATTTTTCGTCCTGATTTTTATTCATTTAAACACAAACAAAATAATGGCTAAATATAATATATTTTCATATTGTTAATAATTTATTAAACATCATTTCTGTCGTTTTATTCAATAGTACGAAAGATGTTTTATAACAGATATTGCAATAAAATTACTTTGGAGCATCTTATTGCTAAAGTTTTTAATATATATATATGTTACAGGCCAAACCCGATTTTAGGCCAAACTAGATTAGCCTAGGCCAAACTAGTCTATCCTAACGCCCATCGGATAAACTGGTTTTTCCTAGGCCAAACTAGTCTATCCTAATGCCCATCGGATAGACTAGTTTTTCCTAGGCCAAACTAGTCTATCCTAACGCCCATCGGATAAACTAGTTTTTCCTACGCCAAACTAGTCTGTCCTAACGCCCATCGGATAAACTAGTTTTTCCTAGGCCAAAATAATCTATCCGAACGCCCATCGGATAAACTAGATTTTCCTAGGCCAAACTAGTTTGGCCGAACGGTCATTAGGATAAACTAGTTTAGCCTGCTATTCATTGGTTTGAACTAGTTTATCCTAGGCCGAACTAGATTGTCCTAGGCCAATTCAATTTGGCGTGATATTTTTTAATCTAAAGACCGCCACGGAGCCAACTTTCTAGTTTTAATTTATTTTATCCTAGGCCGATGCAGTTTGACGCGATTTTAGCTCACATACTATCAAAGCCTGAGAGCTAATGTGCTCGCAGATTATGTGTGTGTGTGTGTAACCATTTACGTACGCATGGCCGTATGTACGTACATATGTACGTACGTGTGTACGTAATGCGATAACTCCTGATAGAAATATCCAATTTGCTTCAAATTTTGGACATAGATTTATCTTGATAATGAACTTTCCTGCTTAGTTTCAGGGGTTCATTGAATAAGAATAAGGGGAGGAGAACAAAAGGCTAATCCGCACCCCTCCCCCCTCCTAAATTTAGTTAAGTCAGTTTTCCATGCAAAATGATCAGATTTTATTAAAATTTTAGGTATAATATCATTTTGATAAGGTACATCCATTATCAGTTGTGGGTGTTCATTGTTTACATATAAAGAAAGGAGGAATGGGAGGTAACACTCTTAATTTATGTAAATAGGTTTTTCAAAGAGAATTTACCGATTTGTTTCAAATTTTGGATGTAGGTTCCTTCTGATAAGGCAATTACCTGATTAATTTGAGGGGTTCTGAGTTTAAATATAAAAGTAGAACGGATTTTTTTTCAATCGGATAGAAACTTTCGGTTTTATGAAAAGATTTTTAATTCGTAACAGATATTGGTTTTTGCACACATCACTTCAGGCGAAATTGTTCATATTAAGAAAATAAATATCCGAATCCTTTTAAAAATAACAAAAAGCTTAAATAAAGCATGACACTTGAAATTTAGGATGGGGGGGGGGGGTAGAGTAAGAGGACGCTAGATTTTTTTTTAAAGCTCAGCCCTTTTTAAGGTTTTAGCTGCTAATTAAATATTACCATTATTTGAAACTTTTAGAAACATAATAAAACATGATGTTAAATATTTAAGAAAAAAGATAGCGCGTCAAATACCATTATTTTCTATTAGTAATTTTTGTAAAAATGTTAAATTCTTGTTGGAACTGTTTGAAACTTTGTGATAGTTTATAACATATGATAAAAATTGCAAAAAAAGTCCCATTACGAAAGGGAAAGAGGGGGGGGGGGCGAAGAAAAACAGGAAATATAAAGGAAATTCTAGGTTGATCTAGTTGAAACTTTAAGGTAGTTTATGACACATGGTATAAATTTATAAAAATATGTTCCGCGTTTAATGGCACTATTGACGAATAGTGATTTTTGCAAAAATCTTAAATTCTTGTTTTGCAGCACCGCGACATCGAGTAACATATTTACTGATACAGCTCATATTCAAAATATTAGAATAATTACCTTTTTTTTTAGAAATTGAAAATATCGTTTGGTAATTTAATGTCTTTTAATGAAAATATGCAAGCGATATTTTTATTAAGAACTTATTGTTGATTAAACTTACTTGTTATCTTAAATTTAATATCATTTTTGAAAAGATTAATTGCAAAAAAAATTATTTTGAAAAGTCAAAATATTAGAATATTTATTCAAGTGGTTCAAAATATTAGAATATTTCACATTAATTCTCCTTTAATTATTACCAATTCTTAACTGGTGGCATCATTGATTAAATTCAGACTATTTTATTTAAAATCAATATTCTTTTTTGCAGTTTGTTTCTTTTTCGTCTTAAAATGGGCCGTGTGAGTGATGTTCCTGAATCTACTAAACTTCGTATGGTTGATTTGTATCGGCACGGTAAAAATCAATGTTTTATAGCGAATTATTTACATTGTTCGCAATCGAGCGTTAGTAAAATACTAACACAATATTCAAAAATTGGAAAATTTCAAAATAATCGCCGAAATGATGGCCGAAAACCAAAAACATCTGCTAGAGATGACAGGAAACTGAAGCGTATAGTTAAGAAAAATCGTTTTAAAAGTGTGCGATTCTTGCACCGAAAATGGAAAGAAGAAGGAGTTGAAGTTTCTACATCGACAACATTAAGACGTCTCCATAAATTTAAATTTGAATCTCGTGTACCGAAAACAAAACCTCTCATGACTGCAAGACAAAAGTGTATAAGATTGAATTGGTGTAAATCAAGACGTTTATGGAGCAATGAAGATTGGAAAAATATATTATTTATTGATGAAAGTATGTTTTGTGTTTCATATGGTAATCAAGGTATTAGAGTTTGGAGAATGAAGCAAGAAGCATTTGATAAAGAATGCCTTAAACGTGCCGTAAAATTTGCTGCTAGTGTCATGGTTTGGGGTTGTATGAGTGCAGAAGGACCTGGAAAGTTATGCATCGTCTACGAAAAGGTTAACTCTCTGATATATCAAGAAATTTTAGAATATTACATGATTCCATCATCAGAAGATTTATTTGAAGATGATTTCATCTTTCAACAAGATTTAGCGTCCCCGCATACCTCGGTGTCAACTAAGAATTGGTTCCGCCAACGCAACATTAAGGTACTTCCTTGGCCACCAAATTCACCAGATCTTAATCCCATCGAAAACTTATGGTGTATAATGAAGAAAAAACTTCAAGAAAATCCTCCTTCAAGTAAAACTGAGTTAGTGGCACGTATAAAGTCTATTTTTGCTAATATTGATAGAAATGTTTGTAAACACCTTGTATATAGTATGCAAGATCGATTGTACGCTGTTATGAAAGCTAAAGGGGATGCTACAAAATATTAACTACCATTTACTTCATATTCATAAGGTAATATTGTTGCGTAAGATAAAATATTCTAATATTTTGAACCAATCTAAATTTTATTCTAATATTCTGGTGTGTTTAAGGAAGCTGTATACCTAATTTATTGTGCTGTATTTTATATTTTATAAATGTTAAAATCTTATCTAAACATTCCAGATTTAATTTATAAGAAATTTAATTGCATTTACTTAGTATAAAAAATAAATAAATGACAAATAATTTTTTCTTATTACTTTTTCTCAATTATTCTAATATTTTGAATATGAGCTGTAGATTGTTTAACGGAGTTTCCTTCATATACAGTTTTGTTGGCAATAGGGTGCACTCCCTGGTGATGGAATGTGGAACTAATATAACGCGAGCACCCTGGTGTTGGAATTTGGAACTAATACAACGCGATCTAGTTCAAACAAGCTGGCTTCGCCTGCTATTGGGCTCCTTCTTTTATATAAAATTTCAAAACGGACGTATGTTAAGCGAACTAACCTCGAAAAGAAAGAAACATGATGATAAATATTTAAGAAAAAAGATGCCGCATCGAAATATCACTATTTTCTAATAGCAATTTTTGTAAAAATGTTAAATTCTTGCCGGAACTTTTTGAAAAATCTGTAACAACGTCTTTCAAATTCTAACTCAATCTGAAATTTGATGAAAATCAATGTATTAGTACTATTTGAGATAGAATTATCGCAGAAATCATAAAAAAAACTGCGTAGAAGAGCTATCTATTGAGCCATTTACTCTAAAACCAAAAGAATATTAATTTATATCAGGGACTAACTGAATTTGAAGTTTGATGAAAATCCGTGCATTTGTTCTTAAGATAGAACTATTGCGATAAATATGAATAATGCCACATACCAGGGCCACCTGTTGCACGATTTACACCAAAAACTAAAAAGTACTTTTGTAATTTTTATATCAAGGACTAACATAATCTGGAATTTGATGAAAATTAATGCATTAGATCCTGAGATAGAGCTATTGCAATAATCACGAATAATACCATATAGCAGCGCCACCTTTCGAGGGATTTACTCCAAAAACTACAGAATACTAATTTTTATCAGAGACTTACTGAATCTAAAGTTTGATGAAAATTCGTGCATTATTTCTTGCGACAGAGCTATTTCAGGAATCGGGAAAATTGAGCACAACAGTGCCACCTATTGAGCAATTAATATAAAAACGTAAACAGAATTAGTTCATATCACGGAATTACTGAATCCGGAAGTTTGATGAAAATCCGTAAATAAGTTATTGAAATAATGTTGATGCATATCGGAAAAATGCAGGTTAGAAGCGCCATCTGTTGAACGATTTACATAAAATGTGATCAGAATCAATTTATATCAGGGACTATCTGAATATAAATTTTTATTAAATTCCGTTCATTAGTTCTTGAGATACATCTATTGTAAAAATTGTTAAAAATGCAGCATAGCATAGCCATGTTGAGTGATTTACTTCAAAATAGAAACAACACCAACTCATCTCATAGACGAACTCAATTTGATGTTTGATGGAAATTTGTGTATTAGTTATTAAGATAAAGCTAATGCGTAAATCATAAAAAATGCAAAACTGCAGCTCCACCTAATGAGCGATTTACACCAAAAATTTATCAACAACAATTTTGATCAGAGACTACCTGAATATAAATTTTTATTAAATTTCATGCATTAATTCTTCACCCGCGTCCCTACAGCTTACGACAGCGTATAGCAGGTGTGCTGCACACGTACTGCCGAATGCCCTCTTCCTTTTCGAACGAACTTCGAAGCGAACGAAATTCAAATAGTAGCAAGCGTGCTGAGTACGCACCGCCGAATGTAATACTCCTTTTCGAAAGAGCCTCGAAGCGAACGAATTTCCAACCATATCCCCGCTGCCCACGCCAATCAGATAGAGGGCGAAGCCAGCTAGTTTTAACTAAGCCACGTTATATTAGTTCCTCATTCCAACACCAAGGAGCACTCTATTATTAACAAAACTCTATCTGAATGAAACTCCGTTAAACAACCTATTAGTAGATATTTTACTTGAGGTCGCGGTGCTTTAAAAGCTAGAATTTCCATTATATTTCCTGATTTTGTTCGCAACCACACCCTCTTTCACACCGAAATGTGACTTTTTTTATAAATTTATATCAAATGCCATAAACTGTCACAAAGTTCAAAATGTTCCAGCAAGAATATAACATTTTTACAAAAATTACTGTTAGGAAATAGTGGCATTTCGATGCGAAATCTTTTTTCTTAAATATTTATCATCATGTTTTTTCTCCTCGAGGTTCATTCGCTTAACATACGTCCGTTTTGAGATTTTATATAAAAGAAGGAGCCCAATAGCAGGCGAAGTCCGCTTGTTTGAACTAGATCGCGTTGTATTAGTTCCAAATTCCAACACCAGGGTGCTCGCGTTACATTAGTTCCACATTCCATCAACAGGGAGCGCACCCTATTGCCAACAAAACTGTATACGCCCGTTTCGAGATTTTATATAAAACAAGGGGCCCGATAGCGGGCGAAGCCGGTTGATTTGAACTAAATCGCTTCCAAATTCCAACACTTGGGTGCTTATGTTATATTAATTCCACATTGGTCCGTTATATTAGTCGCGATATATTAGTCCTACATACGTACGTACATAAGTATGTACATACGTACGTTCATACATACATACATACATACGTACATGGTTACAAACACACACACAGAGAGAATCTACGAGCACATTAGCTCTCAGGCTTTGATAGTATATGAGCTAAAAGCGAGTCAAATTGCATCGGCCTTGGATAAATTAGATCAAAACTAGAAAGTTGGCGCCGTGGCGATCTTTAGATTCAATAAAATCACGCCAAATTGAATTGGCCTAGCACAATCTAGTTCGGCCTAGGATAAACTAGTTCAAACCAATGAATAGCGGCTAAACTAGTTCATCCTAATGACCGTTCGGCCAAACTAGTTTGGCCTAGGAAAATCTAGTTTATCCGATGGGCGTTCGGATAGACTAGTTTGGCCTAGGAAAAACTAGTTTATCCGATGGGCGTTTGGATAGACTAGTTTGGCCTAGGAAAAACTAGTTTATCCTATGAGCATTAGGATAGACTAGTTTGGCCTAGGAAAAACTAGTCTATCCGATGGGCATTAGGATGGACTAGTTTGGACTAGGCCAATCTAGTTTGGACTAAAATCGGGTTTGGCCTGTAACATATATATATATATATATATATATATATATATACACACACATATATATATATATATATAGAGAGAGAGAGAGATATTCTAACTAGGAATTTAAAATTTCCTTAATTTTTGAAATGTTAAATCCGAAAATCAGTTTTTATTTTCCAGTTTTCTTTCTCGAAAAAGTAGAATAAAATTAAATGATTAATGGCGAAAATGATAATCATTTTTTAGAATTTAATATGATAGTTTAATTTAAGGAACTACATTAGTCACGAATCCGAAAAAACCCGTTCGTCAATGCGAATTTGATTGGAGAAATTTATTAACATATCTAGGTTGCATTTCAATACTTTTAAATGTTTTTTACATTTAGTATCTGGGGATGACCTATACGAAGACATTGTTTACTTTTTCGATTTTGATTGCCGTCTTTTTTTTTTATGAAGATGCTTTTATTTTCAAAACCAGTTCCGAAAATTAAAGTGTCCTCAATAAAAATCCGTATGTATCCATAAATAAAATAAAAAAGTAAAAAACGGCCTTTGTATAGATCGATCTCAGTTATCCAATGAAAAAAAACTTTTAAAAAATGTTGAAATGACTATAAACTAGATATCTTATAAAATTCCTCCATAGGTTTAGTGTTAGTGAATGGGTGTAGACTGAAGTATCCCCTTAGTGATTCTTAAATGCGTACCATTGTTTGGTTATCTTCAACAGAGAAATAAAATGAAAACTGTTCTTTGAAAATGCAGTTAAAGATAGATCGATACACCGATGAAGATAATAAAAACATTCATATAAATTAAAATAATTCGCATTAGCTAGTTTATGAGTATAATTTTTTGCGCCTTCTGCTATATATCCCATTTATACACTTTATACAATATGTCTGTTGAATTGTGTTCTTAGAAAGTTGCTATGACATTTACAATAGAATTAACCATCATTTGTTCTAAAATTAATTTATAAATCTTATATTAAAAGGAAATTTCTATTTTATGAGATATAACATTTGTGATAAATATTTATAATAAAAAACGAATTTACCATTATTATCGAGTTTGGAACTTCTGCATGCGAACGATAACTTTATCCATATAACATAATTAACATGTAATATATATATATATATTAAATTATAAAATTCATTTGATATCAAGAGAAAAAAAAATGTTTACAATTTTAAATTTTTATATCCGAAGATTTCCATGTTTAAAAAGTAATTTTGTCACATTTTACTTATTCTACTTGCGTATCGATAAAAAAGTATTGGAATCGTGCTTCTTACATTTTAAAATTACAAATTTTTATCTTTGAATTTATCCTTTTTAAAAACTCCTTAATCTAATGCATCTGGCATAACATAAAATATTTGAAAAATAATAAAAATGAATCCATATCTGTATTTAACTGTATCTCATATCGTATAGAAATATTTTAAATTAATTAATTTATACTTATACTGATGATACAGAGAATAATTGCTAACTTTTAAAAATCGTCCTTTCGCTTATTTCAGACCAAACAGCAAGTTACTTTTTAACAGGTGCTCCTTTGAAAGGGAATTAGTTCATGGGCAATCAATCACTCTGCAAAAATGTTGTGGACGTCTTTCCTATCCAAGCACGCACAATGGGTTTCAAGGGATTATTGTCTGCTTTCAAATTCTAAGAGGGGAAAGCACTTTTTACAGATACATTGCTATACGTTTTGTAAACTGAAGTTTTAACCATTTCTATACACACAAAAGCGTACCTGTGAAACCATTTCCAGTAGTTAAAACTTCAAAGGACAAACCCGTGAAAGGGTTAAGAGTTTTAATTTTATCATATTTTGTACTATATACAAGTTACGGATTAGTAGGGTACGGATTTTGTTATACAATGTATCTTTGTAGAACAATTTCTATCATTTCTTTTTTACTTGTAAATTACTGAGTCTTTGCAAGAAATTTCAATTTGTCAGGAAAAAGTGCCTATCTCTTGCAAGAACTCATTATTGGCATTCTTATTTATTCCTAAGGGATTCCCCCTTTTTTAGCAACATTAAATATATATATTTATGCAGCATAACACCTTCTCAAACTTTTAGATGTCAATATGTATATTTCTGTAATAAAAGAAATATCAACATTATCTAGCGTTTTTCGTTACTTGAGAAAGTCAGTAAAATTGAATTTATGTTTTTAAATAAAAACCTGTGAACTGCCCATTAAGATTTTTTTATCAGTCATCAAAACACACTTTGAGCTGCCTATTTATGCAATTAGAAGTAAATTGAAGTGGGTTCATTGTGGGAAATCAGCCATTGAAGTTAGACATTTTTTTTAAGTAAAAAAAGACAAAAAGTCATTTTTTGACAGATTTTTTATTGAATGAGGGTCACAAAAATCTTTTAAAATTAAAGTATACTTTATTCTGAACAAAACGAAAAAATTTGAAAGCTTTAGCTTAAATCTGAAAGAAGTTATGGACTTTTATGTTGTCACATGTACTATTCAAAATGGCGACAAATTGGCCATCTTGGGAGTTGTTTTAAAGCTCATAACTCACAAACTGTTTTATCATTTTCAATATAATTGATATTTTTGGAATCAGCATTAGAAATTCTACAAATTTACTGAGTTTTATCAAAATTGGTGATGGTGGGGGCCATGGTCTAGGTGATCAGACATGGAATGATCCTTATATATTTTAATTCAAAAAATACGCATTATCTGATGTAATAAATTGTTACTTAATAGATTTAATATTTTTAAACTTTTAAGGATGTTTATTTCACTAATTTTTTATTATGTCTACCAAAAAACTATCGCCAAACTACAAGATTAAATGCCAAAAATGGCTTATTGTAAATGCCACATTCACTTGACATTAAGCATATTTATTATGTCATTAAGTAATTTTTAATTTGACAGTTTTTTTTCTGTATTTTTATTAATATTTTACTAATATATTTGTTATTTCATTATTTAAAATAAAAATTATGCCAATTTGTATAATTTTGTGAGTAGTTTGATGAGTTAT